>WSYH01014703.1:0-15181 GCA_036426205.1 Ascaphus truei
CCATAAGATTAGTCTATTGCTTGGAAATTAGGCCCTCCTAGGATCAGGGTTTTTCCAGAGCCCGAGTCCGAGATGCTGGACTAAACCACGGATTGGGTCCCCTCGGAAACCAAGCTGTGGCAGTGGTTCTGCCATATGAAACAGTCCATCTCATCACTCCTGAGGCTGCCAACCGGTCGTCAGCGGAAGCCTCGACGGGATCGGTGCTTGGACCTCTCAGTGTTGGATGGGATCCTCCCTTCTGCTTGGTGGGGGTATCCTCTCTACCGGATGGGTGACAGGAGTCCAGGTTCTCGGGGAATAGCAGTGGGTGGCGGCCTCTTGGGTGATCCAAGTGGCCTCCGACCGGGAAAGGCGTCTCTGCGGAGGGTGTTACCAGAAACCCTCCGAGATGGGAAAGGTCTTCCAGATCGGGTTGACTGGATCTCCCGGCTTGGCGGGTTGGTCGACCCCTCGATGTCTGCTCTCCTGCTCAGCATCACTGAAGCAACTGTGTGTGCATGGACGTTCCAGTACTATCCTGTTTTTGGGTGTCGTTGCCAAGGAAGTTTTCTACCAAGCGGACGCTGAACCAGAGGAAAATGCAGCGTGTTTTACCCAGGAGTGGGAGGAGGGGGGCAGTATCTGATGAAACTGTTCGAGCACAAAATGTGACAGCGCACATCGACTCGCCTTGGTATGCTTCTCGTTGTAACCACCTGGTACATTAAGTCTACTAAGCGGGTGGGCTACGACCGGGTCTGTCTCTGTTGCTCATACTTGATGTCACGGAACCGTGTCGGTAGGTTTCTGGAGTGAGGCCTAGGCGATCTCAGATAGCAGCTTTAGTCGTCCGATAGTCCTTGGCCTCGTATGCTGGAAGAGCCTGGTAGGCTGCCTGAGCTTCTCCTATGAGGAGTGGAGCCAGAGTCGTTACCAGCGATCAACTGTCCAGCCCCGTGGGTGTGTGGCTACCCTTTCACAAAGTGAGGAGAAGATGCATGGGTCTTCGGTTGGCTGTCATTTTAGGCAGCATCACGGTGGGTTATTTGGAATCTCTTGTCTGCCTGGTGCTGGACCTTCGGCACAGCAATGGAGTAGTAGCTTTCTCATGGGGCCTGTTGCTCATCTTGCGGGCTTGTCGCTCATCTTGCTGGGCTTGTCGCTCAGCTTGCTTATGCTAGCTGGAGGGCTGTTGCTCAAGAACTGAGAAAAAAAATTGTCTCCATTTTTTTTACTTTTTCGTGTGGCCCTTCAGATACAGGGGGCCGTCCGACTATCTCACATTCTGAACCACTTGTGGCACGACGGTGTAACCGAGGTCAGGGGAACAGTCCAACGTGTTAGTTTCAGGATAAAGTGAAACGTTCAGTGGCTTTATTTCTCCGCGGACATAACATTGTGGTCATGACACTGTCCCTTTCAAACAAATTAAATGCCTGTCTCCACGGGTGAGGAAAGCAAAAACCTACAACCAGAGCAGAACCTATATAGCAGGCTGGCTGGCTAAACCATAAACCAAACCTTAAGAGTCTTTTAAGCAGTCATGCGTGAAAACAAATGAAACAAATCTTACTTTGGAGCAGTAAGTATGGTGCTGGGATCCGTTGGCTTAGCAGCACATATTATCCATGTGCTCTGGTCTGATGAGAGCCAGCTAATGCTGTCACCAAGATCTTATCTACACTTGCTGGCTCTCAGTGTCAGCTTACTTCCTGATACCTAACTTCCACCTATTAAAACCCTTATGAGTGGTGGTGGAATTTTAAGCACTCAGCATATGTCTCCCAGTCGTGGTAATCTGATAGGAGTCTACTTCATCTGCTTCACAACCACTTACTTGGATTGTCAAAAATTACACCATTCTTGAGATAGTTGCATTCCACAGGTTTGTTTGGCCCCCAAATGAGAGACATTTTACCCACACTGCATCTTATTTTTTTAAATTTTGGGGTCTAACCATGCACAGTTTGTTTTCGTTGTTAAAACATTTCACGTTGTCCAACAATCGGAATATCATCGTGAAATTTCACGACATAGACGACTATTTCTCTTGAAGTTCTGTAGATTTCAAAGTCGATCCCCTTGGGAACTGGAGGGGCTGGGGGGACAGGATGTCATATTGCTTAGATAATGTAGTTTTTTTTTTATTGTCCCTTTTCAATTTCACTTATATATTATATTTTTGAAGGGAGATGAGAAAGGGAGGTGTGATTGAGCAAACACATTAAGCAACGTGGGCAACGTTTTGGGGGTTTGGGCCCTTCTCTGAAAACATTCTCACTATAAAAAAAACCTGCGGTAAAGTACCTCCCTTCTCCTACACCCAACTCTTCCGAGTCAGAAGGGTAAATGAAAAAAGTCGGATTAGAATCCCCAAAAAAGCTAAAGTGTGTAGCGGTCTGATCTATTTGTGTGTTGTGTAGCGATCTGCTCCGTGAGTGTGTAGATGTATATATGTGTGTAGTGTGTGTGGTGACAGTCGCTGTCCCAGTCAGCTTGTCACCTGCGTTGTGATGAAGAATCAGAGTGCTGCTCAAGTCAAGGTTGCAGTCTTTTTAATCCTGGGGCTGAAAGCCTGAAGGGGAATCCTGCTACAAAGAAAACAGATATATTGAGAAGTGCTTTATGTTGTGACAAGCTCTGAAGGTGTTGCTGAGGGGGTAGACCTTGTTTGTTTGTTTTCTGTAGGCACCCAACCCAGACAGGAGTATATAAAATGGGATCCTTTATTAGTGCAGGCTACTGCCATTTTGTACAGTGGATGCATGATGTGAATAGCAGGATCCAGGTCTTAGGATGGCCTAGGCCACACTGGTAGCTGGAGGCCCGGCCATGTGCCCTCAACTCTTCCCCAGCCCATACGGGGCTGGAGGCATAGGTCTCTACCCCCTGAAGGGTGAACTTGGACTAACTAACTGTTACATGCTTCCTCCCAAAGGCAGACGCAAGCGGGAAGGGCCACTAGGTCTGTATCATGAGTGCTGTAACACGACCCACAGTTCCACATCCACACCCTGTCACTCAGGGAGGGCTGCTGGATTAGGGGAAAACCCAAGATGGACAGTTGTTATAGCCTGCATCTATCGGGGCTTTCACAATAGTGGGGCAATAGAATTGGCCCCAATCTCACAAGGGTCCTCCTAGGGAAATACTGCTCCGGCTACATGTCTTAGTGTGGTGCAAACCTGCTGGCAACAGGGGGCCCAGAGTCTCCCGCATGATGGTATTGGGGATGGTGCAGGACAGGCTTCTGGGTGTGCCTCAATCTCACTTACTGGTGCGCGCTCATTCTCATGCAGCCCCCAGCTGTATGGGGTGAAGTATCTGCAAAAGAATATGCTCCACCATCCTCCCAATATACTCAATCTATAGGTAAAGGTATAGGTAAAAATGCAGTGTCTCTGTATTTTGGTCTCTTCTTCTATTTAGCAGCCAGATCATACACGGAGACTGTGTCCCTCAGTATTGTCCCTGACCCAACTCCCATCCAAGGGTACGAGAGTGGTTTTGTGTGCTTCCCCTATCATTCTTTTAGGATAGGAGGTATATGGTATATACCCTCGCTCCCTGTATAAATTTATGTCCCTTCGCAGAGGGTTCTAAAGGTCCGACCAGATTTACCCCAATTCTCTCGAATGGGACGGCTACCAAGGGCAGAGGAATCAAGGGAGCCGGCTTCTGTCCTTTTTGGCTAGTTAACTGGCATTCAGGACATATCTCACATAGTTTCATGATGTCACCATGTATGCCTGGCCAGTAAAACCGAGACGAGATGCGGTCTGTGGTCTTATCTCTGCCCAAATGACCACCACATGGGAGAGTATGGGCTAGGGTGAACACTGTTTTAATTAACCCTTTAGGGACTAGCATCTGTCGAATGACCTCCCCTGTTTGTGTAACCTTATTCACACGATATAGGATGTCATTCAACAGTTCAAAATGTGGAAACACTTTTACACCTTGTTCATCCATTATCTTGTTGTTGACCTGTACCACCTTCTCATATTGTCTAGCCAGAGCTGGGTCCTCCCTCTGCCTCTGACGGAAGTCAGGAAGATCCAGGTCTGGCAACATTCCCGTATCTATCTGTTCCCCACCCTGGTCATCCCCGGCCCTGACCTGCAGTCCTTTGGGCTGACTAATGTTACCAAGAGTCCCAGCCTTTCTTAACCAGTCCTCTTTTTCCGCACGTCTCTGTTTATGTGTCTTTGGGACATGGTGTCTATGGGGGAAAATCTCTGGGAAAAAAGGGAACAAGTCTCCGGGCTTCTCTGGTACCAGAGAAGTAGGCTCCGTAGGAGTAGGGGCCAACAATGTTTCGAGGTAGGGCCAGTCTCGGCCAAGTAGAACAGGAGAAGGTAGCCAGGGAGCAACTCCCACTAGTAGGCTAGCCTCTTGATCCTGGATACGCAGTAGAACGTTCGCCGTCGGGTATCTCTTTGTATCCCCATGGATACACTCGATATTCCAAGGAGAGCCATAAGATAGTCTATTGCTTGGAATTAGGCCCTCTAGGATCAGGGTTTTTCCAGAGCCCGAGTCCAGAGATGCTGGGACTAACCACGGATTGTGGTCCCCTCGGAAACAAGCTGTGGCAGTGGTTCTGCCATATGAACAGTCCATCTCATCATCTCCTGAGTCTGCCAACTCGGTCGTCAGCGGAAGCTCTCGACGGGGCTCGGTGCTTGGACCTCTCCGCTGTTGGATGGGATCCTCCCTTCTGCTTGGTGGGGGTATCCTCTCTACCGGATGGGTGACAGGAGTCCAGGTTCTCGGGGAATACAGTGGGTGGCGGCCTCCCTTGGGTGATCCAATGGCCTCCGACCCGGGACAGGCGTCTCTGCGGGAGTTTGTACCAGAACCCTCCGAGATGGGAAAGGGTCTTCCGATCGGGTTGACTGGATCTCCCGAGCTGGCGGGTTGTAGACCCCTCGATTGTCTGCTCTCCTGCCTCTAGCATCACTGGAAGCAACTGGTGTTTGCATGGACCGTTCCTAGCTATCCTGTTGGGTGTCGTTGCCAAGGAAGTTTTCTACCAAGCGGACCGCTGAATCCAGGGAAAATGCAGCGTGTCTTTTTACCCAGGAGTGGGAGGAGGGGGGCAGTATCTGTATGAACTGTTCGAGCACAAACTGTTCAAGGATTTCTGCCTTGGTATGCTTCTCCGGTTGTATCCACCTGGTACATAAGTCTACTAAGCGGTGGGCTACGACCCGGGTCTGTCTCTGTTTGCATATTTGACTGTCCGGAACCGCTGTCGGTAGGTTTCTGGAGTGAGGCCTAGGCGATCCAGAATAGCAGCTTTTAGTTGCTGATAGTCCATGGCCTCGTCTGCTGGAAGAGCCTGGTAGGCTGCCTGAGCTTCTCCTATGAGGAGTGGAGCCAGAGTCGTTACCCAGCGATCAACTGTCCAGCCGTGGGTCGTGGCTACCCTTTCAAAAGTGAGGAGAAATGCCTCTGGGTCTTCGGTTGGCTTCATTTTAGGCAGCATCACCGGTGGGTTATTTGGAATCTCTTGTCTGCCTGGTGCTGGACCTTCGGCCAGCAATTGGAGTAGCTTTTCCTCTCGCCGGGCCTGTTGCTCATCTTGCTGGGCTTGTCGCTCATCTTGCTGGGCTTGTCGCTCAGCTTGCTTCTCTGCTAGCTGGAGCTGTTGCTCAAGGAACTGAGAAAAAATTGTCTCCATTTTTTTTTCTTTTCTGTGTGGCCCTTCAGATACAGGGGCCGTCCGACATCTCACTTCTGACACCACTTGTGGCAGGACGGCCTGTAGCCGAGGTCAGGGAACAGTCCACACGTGTAGTTTCAGGATAAATGAAAACGTTCAGTGGCTTTATTTCTCCGCAGCGACATAACATGCGGGTACACTGTCCCTTTAAACAAATAAATCCTGCTCCACGTTGGGAGAAAACCTGACTAACAGAGCAGACCTATCTAGCAGGCTGGCTGGCTAAACCATAACCAAACCTTAAGAGTCTTTTAAGCAGTCATGAAAACAAATGAAACAAATCTTACTTTGGATGCAGTAAGTATTGTGCTGGATCCGTCTGGCTAGCAGCACATATATCCATGTGCTCTGGTCTGAGAGAGCCAGCTACTGCTAGTCACAAGATCCTTATCTACCTTGCTGGCTCTCAGGTGTCAGCTTACTTCCTGACTACCTAACTTCCACCTGAGTTAACCCTTATGAGTGGTGGATGAAGCACTCAGACATATGTCTCCCAGGCGTAACTGATAGGAGTTGACTTCACTCTGTCACAACCACTTACTTGGATTTCAAAATTACACCATTCTTGAGATAGTTGCATTCCACAGGTTTGTTTGGCCCCCAAATGAGAGACATTGTTACCCACACTGCATCTTATTTTTTTAAATTTTTGGGGTCATAATACATGCACATTTTTGTTTCTTTGTTAAAAACATTTCACGTGTCCAACAATCCGGAATATCACTCGTGAAATGTTCACGAATAGACGACTATTTCTCTTGAAGTTCTGTAGATTTCAAAGTCGATCCCTTGGGACTGGGAGGCTGGGGGACGAGGATGTCATCTTTCTTAGATAATGTAAGTTTTTTTTTTATTGTCCCGTTTTCAATTTCACTATATATATATTTTTGAAGGGAGAGAGAAAGGGGAGGTGTGAGACAAACACATTAAGCAACGGGGCAACGTTTGGGGGTTTGGGCCTCTTCTTCAAATACATTCTCACATATAAAAAAAACCTGCGGTAAAGTACCTCCCTTCTCCTACACCCCAACTCTTCCGAGTCAGAAGGGTAAATGAAAAATGTTCAGATAGAATGCCCCAAAAAGCTAAAGTGTGTAGCGGTCTGATCTATTTGTGTGTGTAGCGATCTGCTCCGTGTATGTGTGTATGTATGTATATATGTGTGTATGTGTGTGTGACAGTCTGTCCCAGTCTAGCTTTTCACCTGCGTTGCTGAAGAATCAGAGTGCTGCTCAAGTCATTAGGTTGCAGTCTTTTTAATCCTGGGGCTGAAAGCCTGAAGGGGAATCCTGCTACAAAGAAACAGATATATTGAGAAGTGCTTTATGTTTTGACAAAGCTCTGAAGTGTTGCTGAGGGGTGAGACCTTGTTTTCTGTTTTCTGTAGGCACCCAACCCAGACAGGAGTATATAAAATGGGATCCTTTATTGAGGCAGCTACTGCAATTCTTGTTACAGTGGATGCATGATGTTAATAGCAGGATCCAGGTCTTAGGATGGCCCTAGGCCACACTGGTAGGCTGGAGGCCCGGCCATGTGCCTCAACTCTTCCCCAGCCCATAACGGGGCTGGAGGCATAGGTCTCTACCCCCTGAAGGGTGAACTTGGACTAACTAACTTTACATGCTTCCTCCCAAAGGCAGAGAAGGGGAAGGGCACTAGGTCTGTATCATGAGTGGCTGTACACAGACCCAGTTCCACATCCACACCCTGTCACTCAGGGAGGCTGCTGGATTAGGGGAAAACCCAAGATGACAGTCTGTTATAGCCTGCATCTATCGGGGCTTTCACAATAGTGGGGCAATAGAATTGCCAATCTCACATAGGGTCTCCTAGGGAATATACTGCTCCGGCTACATGTCTTAGTGTGGTGCAAACCTGCTGGCAACAGGGGGCCCAGAGTCTCCCGCATGATGGTATTGGGGATGGTCAGGACAGGCTTCTGGGGTTGTGCCTCAATCTCACTTACTGGTGCAGCGCCTCCATCTCATGCAGCCCCCAGCTGTATGGGGTGAAGTATCTGCAAAAGAATGATGCTCCCCTCCTCCCAATATACTTCAATCTATAGGTAAAGGTATAGGTAAAAATGCAGTGTCTCTTTATTTGGTCTCTTCTTCTATTTAGCAGCCAGATCATACAGGAGACTGTGTCCCTCAGTATGTCCCTGAACCCAACTCCCAGCCAAGGGTACAGAGAGTGGGTTTTGCTCTTCCCCTATCCTCTTTTAGGATAGGAGGTATATGGTATACCCTCGCTCCCTGTAAGGAGGCCTCAAGCCTGCCAGAGCCCTGGCAGCTTGGTCTGGGTAACCTTGCCCTTCTCACGGTAGGGACAGACTCACTAAATTGGAAGTGACAGTGCATTAAGCAATTAATAAAAATAAACCGGCTCCAAAAAGGAATGAAATTCTGACCAAATATAGTCCAATTCAAAGATTTGGGATGAGTTCCATAGAAGTGTCCTCAATGCAATCTCAAACAAACAAACATATAAGACCACAACATAAAAGAGAAGAAAAAAAGAGAAAAAAAGATCATAGTGCAACTAAATACAAACACACAATCACTGATATAGTGTACAAATACAGACATTAATTTAATATATAATTAAAAAATCCACATAAAAAACAACAAACATTGCTTGTTGGCGGGAACCAAACTATAAAGTATGGCGTCCATTGGCTAAAACTGAAACCCTACTTACAGCAATGCTGAATGGTATAAGCCTGTATTGCAAATCACACACCCTCCGTGGCCTGGTAGAAAGGTAGTTTTCACCCAGGCCGTCAATGTGCTGCTGCACCGCAGGGATACGCCTCTCCCGTGATGACACACCGCCAGCTACCTCACTAGTCCTCGGACATGTAGGCTCATAGATGGAGGAGCACAAGAGCTCAAAACCGCCAAGGCCTCACTGGGACAGTCACGCGGACCTCGGGTCTCGTGATACCACGTGACGTCACCGCTGTGAGCCGGGACAAGGGAGGGAAGCTCGCAAGTGCCAGGCACTGAGACAGCCAAAGCTGCTGGGGGAGGGAAGGCAATTAGACAGGAGATGGAAGCCAAATAGTCCTTGCCAAAAGTAATAGTCCACCCTACGCGTGTCGTGACGTCCCAGTGAGGCCTTGGCGGTTTTGAGCTCTGGTGCTCCTCCATCTATGAGCCTACATGTCCGAGGACTAGTGAGGTAGCTGGCGGTGTGTCATCACGGGAGAGGCGGTTTGTCTCAAGGGAAGGCGACATTACCTGCAGCGGTGACAGCATCACAGATTTGTCAGGTTTGGTTAAACCTAACACATATGATCTCTACCCCAGGCCACGGAGGGTTTAGTGTACAATATGCCAATACCAATGGCTTAATACTGCAATTCGCAAAGGACTGAATAAATGTAAGGAGTTTACCTAATATTTTCGTAGCCCCAACAACAATGGAACGCCCAAATCACTTATTAGGGTGTTCCCAGCCCACAACACTGCTTTGTTGTTTTTATGTGTCATTTTTTAATCTCTATATTAAATTACTCGCTGGTGATTTGTACCCCTATATCAGTGAATGTTGGGTAAGTTTAGATATGGTTCCGTTGCACAGTCTGCAGGTCTAGTAGTATTCTCTATTTTTTCTAAGTCACTGTGGGGATTAATTTGTAGGTACTTACTATGTTTGTTTGTTATGAGAATATGTGCATATGTAAGACACTTCTATGGACACACTACATAACCCAACCACATGGAAATTGAGGACTAATAATTTGGAAGTCAGAACATGTATTCACTTATTTAGCGCGTACACGGTTCTATTTTCTACATAGTTAATTGTGCATAGTAGTTTTTGGGGTACTTGGGTTGGTCACGCTATTTTAAGCGTTTCAGGGCAAAAGCCCACACTATGCCAATAACTACTTTTAAGGAGATTAATATAAATAATAATTTTCTTCAAGATTGCTTTAAATTGACACTAATATCTATGATAAATTTCGTCATTACAGACGCTAGTTCCAACACCACCAACAAAAGACAAAACAATTCAAAACCTGAAGAGCCCTTATAAATAAAGGTCCCTGTTATCTAGATATAATTAAGCACGACTCCTCAAGCAGCACCAAAAACCAACAGAACCAAGTCTCATACTTTTACACAAAAAAATAAAAGCAGCCTGATTACGCAATGACACATTACAGAGACGTCAAACTGCACCTGCATGAGAGATGGGAAAAACACCACTTGTGATTGTACTCCTATCAACGCTACCCTTAGAACACAGGTATTAAACAGCTAACTATAAAATTGAACATAAAAGCCAGGGAGGATAGGCGACCCATATAGCTCAAAAACCACACAGGGGACATACCAGAACACATTCATTGTATTTTAATAATTACACCCGTTGCCTGTTATAACCTATAGCATTAACAAACAAATACAAAATCTTAGCAGGTTACCAAGAAGCAGGACAATAACATGCAAAAAAACAAAAGACCGAGGCAGGATAAAAACCAACAAGATGATCTAGTAAAAACAAAAGAAAAGAAAAAGGAGGCCAGATCAACAAGATAGAGATGATAAGCAACGATAAATAGAATAATATAAGAACATAAAGATAGACAAATATTATAGATATAAGAATAAATATGTGTTTATCATGGTCCAAAAAGCTCAAGAAAGCTAAAAAGAAAGAAACTTAAAGTCTACGAGAATAGAGGTGGCACCAGAACAAGGACAACAGAGTAAAATCGACCCACAATTGGACTCAGAAGTAGTTCAGTCCAGACCCAACACGCCACAGATAATCAATCAATGATTACTTTGTGCAGCACAGGAAAAGAAAAAAAAGGCAAAGAAAAAAAAATCGAGGTCGGCGGCTAGTGAATGCGCATAACGGTAAATCCTGTCCACTGTCCAGGCCGTAACACCCCTCTCTTTCCCTGCACGGTAGCGCTGGCTCCCTCACGCCCCGTCCCCCCGACATATCCCCGTCCTACGACACCCTCACACCTGGGGGGCTAGGTCTACACCCGCCCCATCCACAGCGGGACACCAGTCTAAGTGCGCCGAGAGGACCCAGGGCTACGTACATCAATGCACTAGACAGCCTTGCCGAAAAAGGAGGCCAGCCAGCAGTGTGTCACAGGCAATCCAGTGACTGAAGAACGTTAGACAACATGGGCCATCAGATTTTACAAGGGGGAAGTTTGGGTTTAGGGGTGGTGTAAGCCACAGCCGCTGGGTCCTGTCAACCAAAACACAGCGCGTGCTGCAGGCACAGGGTATGTTGGAGCTGCTCTGGTCAATGCTGGAACCATAAAGACAATGAATATCTCCACCCTGACATGGAACCACAAGGACATAAAAGGTAAAAATCAGTAAGGGGGTGGGGAGGCTTGAGAGGGTTACATTTCATGGTAGGTTTTCTTTTTCCCAACTGCCCCCTGACCAATGAGGGGGAAGGGATCAGAGTTGTGTGTGTGTGTGGTTATATATATATATTGTATTCAGGGACCATTTAACACCTTAAGTCATAAATCACATACTGCAAAGGGAGAGTGATAGGCTTCATCACCGATAACATTCCAAAATGCACTGTTTTTAAGTAAAAAATCTCTCTGGCTTTATCCATTGTAACACCACCTTTAAATCATTATCTTTATCACATTATCGTGTGCTAATTTGCATGTCGTTTCCACAAATCCCTTGCTGCAGTGGGAGCATGATGCGAGGTGATAAGGGTAAAAAGTTAGGGTTGCATACCTGTCTAAGACATGTGAATGTCTCACATTGATATTCTTTATTGGCTATATGCTAACGGGATTTTTTTGGTCGCCTTTTTCACCCACCAATAACTTAAAATTGTATTTACCACCCACCCAGCCTGAAAATTGCAAAGCCAGTATAACCAACCTCACACTGATGAGACCCATTAAGGTTGAAACATATCTGTGAGTGGTTGAGAGGTGATAGCCCAGGATTTCTTGGCTCCATGCACCTTGCCGGGCAAGGTTATGCCCTATGCCCTACCAGCACATCCTGGTACAGTACTACATCGAAGCACGTTCCCAACAGCGACCCTGGATTTAGAGATATTACTTTCCTCATTCATACCGTTCCTGGCCCTTCTGCTAAGGGGGGTGGAGGTGAATAATATGTTTAACCTGCCGCGGCCACTACAGGGATGGGTGTTCCGGCACAACCCAAACTACGTAGTCACCGTCCCTCTCAGAGGGAAAACGACAAAGACTCAACTTTATTGGCCTTTTGGCCGAAGGGAAGAAGAGAGGGCGTTCCTAATCCTGCGGAGGACGGCGTCAAAGACCCTGCAGACCTAGCTACTGTCGAAGATTTTTGGGGACAATGTAACAAGGACATGTTCGACTTCAAGAGGACAGTCTCATGGGGATGCACCCGCCATTGAAGTGGCTTGGGTTCACTGGGAGAAAAAATAAGTGTGATGTTTTGACTGACTTGGCATCTAATCCATGCGGTGCTTAAAAGCTGTGTGAAAAAGCAGAACTTTGCTTATATGGTTTCTGTGTAAATGGATTTCAGGCAAAATGTTACACATTGTGTACTCATTTGCATGTCACTACTCCCAGAATCCATTGCTGCAAGAGGAACACTGTTGCGAGGTGAATGTAAGAATGAGGGAAGGCAGTTTGCAGATTTGTCTAAACACGTGAATGTGCTCACATGTGATATTTCTTCATTGGACACACACACCCGACACCACGCACACCCACCACCCAAACACACACCCCAACAACACACACACACACACCCACCCCACCACCACACACCACCAACCACACACACCACAGCACACAACACACACACACACACACACACACACACAACATACTAACATTTCATATTGGGTATACTATTTTGTTCCAATATTTTGGTATCACACATTGATTAATCGGGTCTCTAGAATTAGGGTGAATAGTAGATAGTGTTTGTTTTGTCAATCAAAGGAACACTTGATTGACTCTGTCCTTATCAACAAGCCCTTTAATATTAGAAAGAGCATGGTTTTTAAAAACTTTGCTATAGGTGCAATCCCATTTATTGGCCGTAGAATTTTTTTAGGAGCTTTGAATGAGAAATGTTTGTCAATCCAAAGTTTTCCTACCTTTTACCCTTTGTCTTCTTAGATACTAATAAAAGGTGTAGGGTTGTAGGGACTCTGTCTGTACAAGCACCTCTCGAACACACAGTGACACAACCCCAAAAGGGAATAGCCGAGAAAATCAACTCCTCCCCAATCTAATTTAAAAGAAATACATAAAAAATGGTGTCGATTTGGGGTACAAAAGGTATCATCCCAGTCGGAGACCCCTTAAACATGGCACTGGGAATTAGTATTACTTTGGTCCTAGGAGGAATTGTCCTTTTAACACTCAGTGATATCATACAATATGGTAGGTAGTAGCTAGAGGAGATCAAACACTGCACATGCTTTGGTCTAGGAGGGAATTCCCTTGCAATGCCGTTGATAAACATGATAGCACTGTGATCATTCTCAGGAAGCCAAGATCTTTGGCTTGAAGCGAAAAGAACAGCTTAACTGATTTCTGTAAAATGATGCCATACATGGGTACTCAGTAACATCAAAACTTCTCACTGCACATCTATTATCTTAGTATTTCAACCCCGGATTAGCAACTTGCAATTGAAGCAGCAGGTGCTAATCTCCATCAAGCACACACAATACAAATTATGCTTCCTGCTCTCCACAGGTGATTGAACAGCGAACATCACTAGAAATTAATTCTATCTCAACTCATCACAAATATATTAAGCAGATATAACCCCTCGTATCAACACATAGAACCCCATTATGGTGACTTGCTTTGCGCATTGACGCTGTTAAACCTACAAGTTGTGAGTAGTTAGACTTAGAACAGCAATCTGAAAATGACCACTAAATTAATATAAATCACTTTTCTTGACAGATGGCAGATACATCATTTGCTGGGAAAGGGTGACTGAAGAAGACCATAATTTTGCAGGCAGGCCCATGTAAAGGCAGAATGGAGAGTGGACATTATTCAGGGGTACATGAGAATTTGAACCACATGTCCTTCATTTTAGATGCTCTATAGATTGAGGGAATCATGTGTCAGGGATTTATCTAAAACTAGAACAAAAGACGTCCAGAGCAACATCAATGTGGACACAAATAACCCAGTAAATACCTATATCTCTTGAAATTAAGGCATTTAGTTTTAACCCTTTTGGCCAAAGCGTATAAGCCTGCTGCAGCCACTTTCAAGGCCATGACCATAATATGTAGCAGTCCTAAGCACTAACGATTAAAATCCTTTTTACCTCTCATAATTAGGGGAAGGATGTCCTGGCATTAATCCGTCGCAAACCAGTGCATGAAAAGAAAACCGTTTACCACTGACCCGTGATTTACTATCTAAAACACATGTAACTGGACTAACGTTTTTGATCCATTGGCTGTGGTACTAACACTGTTCATGGTTATACACTGAAGACAGGAATCAAAGGCTGAAACACCACTACACAATAATGGTTGATGAAGCTTATTGGCTGAGTCTGAAGCATGTGCAATGGAGCGTAATGATTGCACATATGTGTGAGTTTTGGGCACATACACCTGGTTGTGTGGCATGTAAATCTGAGAACAGAGCATATAGGGGGAGAATTGGGCAGACCAAGTGAGTGAGGCACGCTGAGTGAGTGTGGAATACGTAAGATTGAGTTTGGTGAATATAAGGGGAGAATAACGCAACTAGGCTAATTGTGATAAACATTAGACGGAGTTGGTAATGTATTACTTGAAGAAATAGTGGTAAGTGTGTTATAGGGGAGTGCCTCACCTAATGCTAACCATTCTTATGGGAATTAATTAAGGTGCCTGGCTTTTTAAAAAACAAAAACAATACAACTACGTTTAAATAATTAGTGCATTTACTGTGTAGTGACAAATACTTTTGAAAGTTTTTTTTTTTTTTACAAACTTTACAATTTGCACCTAAATCTAGATAATTAGCCAAACTGATCTTTGGTAAAAGTAAGGTTTGCTGTCAGTGATAGCATAAGATTTCATTACAACTTAAAGGTTTAATAATGGCAAATATTCTTTTTCTGCTAATCTATTTCACTCCACCTGCATTTCTGTATGGTTACTTTCATCAATCATCTCCATTTAACCCAAGTCTGGGGTGTACAAACCACAGTGCCACACAACACGGCTTAGCACTCTGCCACTGGTGGGGTTCAAACACATGTCTTTTATGATTTATTTTAAAAGCCTCAGAACCTGGAAACGTCCAATTAACATTCCGTGGCTACTTTGATTAGATAAGGGTCATCCACATAAGACAGTGGTATCCATGTAGTTATTGAAGCTCTCTAAATTCACTCCAGTCGCTGTTTCTCATAGCATCTATTTCCTTTCTCCATCATCTCTAAACCACTTGCCTCTCTACACCCAATTCATTCTTATTAT
>WSYH01014704.1:0-15181 GCA_036426205.1 Ascaphus truei
CACCCTGACACAACACTTAAGGTAAGCGCCCGGCTCTTGTTTGCATTCCACAAAAAGATTCCCATATATTTGCACTCCTTCAGTAAAATATGTCAATGGTAGGGTTCATGGACTCAGAGTATAAGACTCAAAAGTAAAGTCACTGTGGTAACCCCAGAGGTACTCCAAAATATAAAAATGTTTTATTAACATATGTATACACACACTGTGAACTAATATTGTATATGCAAGTGAATGATGAAATCCTCAGTGGTGGACCTGGAATCAGCGTAAAGATGAGACTGTTGAAGTACTGTAAGCAGTAACCTCACAATACAATAAGGTATTAATGTGTGTATGCTCGGACTGTAAGGTCTAATAACAGTGAACAGAAAAGTCTTTGGAGGCAGATGTATTACACTTCAACAGATATACACACACACACACACACACACACACACACACACACACACACACATATACATCCCCCCCCCCCCCCATTCCCCTGTGTCAGGGCGACTGTGTGCTGCTAATACATGCATGGCAAACAGGAGGCCTGATCCTCCGCCACTGGACAGACAAACACACACACACACGACCCAGCACTAGTGGTTCATAGGCTAAAAAGGCCACAGATAGGAGTGGGGGGGGTGGGGAGGGGAGAGAGGTGAAGGGGGAAAGAATGTGAAATAGTGCTACGGATATTGATAAAAGTGGGCAGGTATCTACTACCTTACACTGAGGTATTTGGGTTGAGCTGTAGGACATTCTGTCTATACATGCTGTCATTACCACACAGAAATACATGCTGTCATTACCACACAGATTTTACTCATGCACAATCGAGTAAAAGGACTATTTAACTTTGAGATAAGCTTCACCTCCCATACACACCTCTTAAGAAGCAACAGCAATCGTGAGACATCTAGGGTTAAAGGATACTCGTCCCACATCACTACACGTGTGTAGAATTCTTGTTTGGATACATACTCTTTCGCACTTTATTTGCGCCGAATTCTGCTTTCCCCTAGGGCCTAACCCAATATCACGGGACAAATTAAAACAAATATTGTAATGGCGCCTGGCAGGTATAAGTACTCTACAAAAAAAAAAAAAAAAACACACACCATAATAATTTTACATGTAGAAAAGAGCAGTTATTGCACCCACTTAAAATGCAGAATAGCACAAGCTTGCCATAGTTTTAATGTTGCAGAATATCACAGAATTTCCAGCAAGAATGCACCAACGGAATAAATAACAAATGGTGTGTGAGTAAATAAATTTGCCTAGTTTTCCAATATTCCTAATATTGTTTTGGCCTGAACATTGCCAGCACCAAAAACACAATTCAGGAGCAGCTACCTTCAACAAACCACACAAATATTTGAAGCAGCAATCACCAATAAGCCAATTACAGAAACTAATTGATAGCTATAGAACCTACAAGTAGAGTGCCAGTTCATTGGGTCAGTAATTCCTTGCCTAGCACTATCTGGAATATGTTTGTTATTGCATTATAGCTTCCAGTTCTATTATCTGCTTTGGGAAGCACAGCAAGCTTCTAGTTCAGTCATATTAAACTTGTATGATTAGTGTCCTGCCAGATATGGTATTTTAACCCCTTAGGTTACAATACATGGGAATAATTAGATTTAGGTTACTTTCTGTGATGTGCAACATTGTTGCACTTTAAAAGTCCCCCTAAATATAACAGATGTGGTTTCGGTTTTGCCGTTGCATTGTAACATGAAACAGTAAACACCTTACATACAATTCAAGCATTTCATAACTTTAATACAAAAGATGTTACATAGTAGCAGTTGTCAATGAAAATAAAGTGATCAATTTGGTGATGTACACTGGTCAGGGGCATGTCATTCATTTTCATTGCAGGAGAAAAATGTGACAAATACTGTCAGTCTGGATACAATGTCTTCTGTCTATCCAGGCGAAGTAACACTTAGTGAGCAGAACCAAAAACAGGATCATGATGTTCTATGCCTTCTCATACTGACGAACAGCAACCACATCACCGAAGGTAAGAGTCTGCAGAAAGAGCAACAGAAGCAGTTAATAAAATGTTAACATAGCTTTTCAAAGCAGGAGTGACACACTGCTGCTTAGATGGGTGGTGAAATAGGAAGCACTAAAATGTAATCATTGCAGCTATAGTACTGCAACCCCATTTCATCTCAACAGCACATTTAGTCACCATGAATGCAATACTATCTGTGATCTTCCCACCACCAACTTGATAGGACAATCAATAATGCCACTTATCCTTTTTAGCATCTGTCAGCTTTATTGGGGTACTTGGCAAATCAGTAGCTATTGTTGATCACTTTCAAACAATGTTGATGATTTGTTCAGCCACAAACTTTAGACAGAGCAAAATCTTGCCATATGTTTATTAAACTCTATTAAGTGCCATAATGTACTGGCTAGCTAGTTATCCAAGATTACACAGGCCTAGGACATGAAGGAATTATGCAAAAAGGTATAGTGAGCCAACCACCAAAAACCACTGTCACTCCAATAACTGGGAAAGAACTGTCTGCAATATGCAGTACAAGTACTGTAGTTAGCATATTGCATGCCAGATTCTCCACATGGTTTGCAAATGTGAACAAGATGCTGCATAACTGTCTAATAATTATTACTTTAGAACAGTTATTACATTAATAAGGTAGTGTGGCTGGGATAAAAAAAAAAGCATTAAAAAAAATGATTGTAACTGGACAAGT
Source organism: Ascaphus truei (assembly GCA_036426205.1). Taxonomy (NCBI): domain Eukaryota; kingdom Metazoa; phylum Chordata; class Amphibia; order Anura; family Ascaphidae; genus Ascaphus; species Ascaphus truei. The sequence goes on from WSYH01014704.1 coordinate 2,727, forward strand.
TTGAAAGTTTCTTATGGTAATTTATGGTCCTGCAATACAGAAAAAACACTTTGTTGAATGCTGTATTTCTTTGTCCTTGACAATCATGTTCTAAAGTTACTCATCTATAATAAAGGCAATAAAACCTGAAATTACAGTATGTTAACAACTCCAACCACTTCTGCCTCTCCAGGATAGTTAAATCCACTTCCATCCACTCTACCATAAAATTCTAACTATACTCCATCATAACAATATAATAATCTTAGTCACATGTGACACATTAAAGCATTCTGACAACATACATATCTTGAGAGAAAAGTTGGACTTCAATAAACTTATTTTTTATATTGGGGGTATTTTTAGTAGAGTAACATGATATAGATATATATACACAGTAGATATTAAACACTATCTTCTGTGACCTCAAACCTTTGTTATTCAGGCTGAAAGATTTACAGGACCCACATCTCTGTTCACATTTGACTAAGAACATTTTACACAATCCCCAATTTATTGTTCACTAAAAAGTGGTGTTTGAGCACACATATACATATACGCTTAATAAGGCAATTACCCCTTCAATTAAAAGCCCAAGTATTATGCATGCAAGAGTGTTGGATTTGCAGAAATGCTTTCCTTTCCTTGCCCAATTACATTTCTGTAAGTGATAGTAGAATCCTTGGTGGAGGTACATTCCTGTAATCCCTTTCACAAAGAGGTTGTTGCAATTAAGTGGGGCTGGGTAGGGTGACTCCTACAGTATGTTCACATCTTTATTTGAAGTGGGGTGTGTAGCCATTTTTCTGTATACCAAGTCATTTGCTACATACCATAATCATTTTGCCATCTTTGATTTCCCTTACGAACTTTGTCTCTTTTCCGTCCCATTTCTGCACGTGCACCAAATTATCCCCATCCAGGCTTACTGTGGACTGGTAATGACAGACATTCAGCAGGTTAAGATCACAATTACAGTACATTGAATTCACAGTGCACCTGAACTATTGTGACAAAGTACCAATGCACAATGATCATCATATTTCACTGTACACTAGAGAATTTTGGGGGATAATAAGCATTGTACATTTAAGATGCATAAATGAAATGTTATCAAATAGCACCAAAATGACCTACCCTGTACACAGATCAAACCATGCTCTCCTGAGGGCTAATGAAAATGCATGGCCCCAATTACTGAAAGACTAAACAGTGTATAACATCTCTAGTGATGCAAATACCAAATAATTGTGTGCCATACTAAGTAGCCAGTAATCATTGCCATATATTTAATTATGCTAGCAAGGTTTAATCTGGTTTATATGTCTACTTTGGGATTATCCTATTCATACACATAACAAGATCAGTAGTAGATGGTAATCACTTGCAAAAATAATAATGGACTGAACTGAGCAACACTGCAAACTCAGCAACAGTTGTGCTACTGTAACACACACACACACACACACACACACACTATGTTTCTGCTCCTTGTGACAACAAAAAGGCATTAAACAGCGATTAGCACGGCTGTTCATGAAGTTACTTGCACACCCAAAAAAAAACAGCTTCCCAGGATTTTTTTTTTTTTTTTTAATGTGTTTCTTTTAACTCATATCCCTTTGTATTTTAGGATTTGTAGTCCCGTTCATAAAATGTAGGACTGCAAATACCAAAATGCATGCAGGTGAAAGTTAAAGATCAACATTGGTCCAAACTGTACAAAATGTGCAATGCCCTGCAAAACCAGGTGGTGAAGCGAGATTGCACCAAAGGTTACAGTATGAATTACAACTTTTTATGGTTACAATCCTAGTTTGCTACTTTCTTTTTAAAGAAAAATGGTATCTATAAACAGCTGGAAAATGTGGCCTAAAGAGCCATGTTAAATACTATAGGTTTAACATCTCATGCGATCAGTACAGCTACTTTTTCAGTAGCACCCATGTTCAAAATGAAGGGTGTGGAATATCACTGCTTTTATATGGTCATCCACAGAGTACTGCTACCCTTTATATCTAGCCTTACAAATCTCACTTTTTAAACTAAAAAAAAAAAAAAAAAAAAAAAGGGGGATTTGGGAAAGCCTCCATCCTAATTTTACTGCACAGATATTGGCAAAAATCTTTCTAAAATAGGAGTCCAAAAGTTCTCAACATTTAACAAATACAGATTTTTTTCAAATCGGACACAACATTTTTTGATCCACATCAATATTTGTTGTACAAATTGTGATTGCCTTGCAATGTGAATGGAACCGCATTGCTCGCGGATTATCACTTACTTTGCAGTTTCGGTCATCTGCAGTGGCTTCGTCAAATTCCTCCCCCAGCTTGAAGCTAATCTCTGTATTCTTGAACGTGCTCTGGGTCTTTATCACCACTTTGTCCCCCTCTTTGCTGATGATGATAGTGGGTTTGGTCACATTACCAACCTGTCTGGTGGCAAATCCCACTCCTGCAAAAAATAAATAAATATATATATCAAAGATTCAATCAGAATAGCAGACCTTTCAATTTGAATGCGTTTGGTCTCTCACTATTAAGAAGACAGCCCTAAGTGTGTAACCAGTATCATTAGTCGTCGTTTAAAACATTAACTTATCCCATTACATTTGCATATTTAAACCTGTCCAGAAATTTTATCTGCATTTACATGTTGACATCTGCAGGAAGTATCAAAAGTGAATCAAAGTAATAGTGCTGAATGATTTGCTTACAAAATCCCTTGCACTGCTAAATAAGCCTCCATACTGCACATCGTGTGTTAAAGAGATTCAGGTTACAGATTTGCTGGCTTGCTCAGTACATTTCAGCCTGCATATTGAATCAGCATGGGCGAGGAGGGGAGATGGAGGGGAGATGGAGGGGAATGCTGTGCACCAAACAGATCTGCAGTTTAAGGGAAGCAGCACCTACCAAGAGATTTCATGTACTCATCAAAGTTCTGGCTGTCTACCAGTTTCCAGGTGGCACAGAAAGCATCAGCCATTGTAACTGTCGATGTAATGGACACTGCTCAATACAAAATGTGTTGATGCTGCTTTGTCCTGTCGTTAGGGATGTCCTGTATTCAGCGGTGCCTGGGAGCTCTACTTATTGGGAAGCAGGTGGCTGATGAAAGGGTGTGGAAAAATGGCAGGAGAAGGAGATCCCACCCTAACAGGCTCCTGCACCAATCAGCTAGAAAGGGGCAAGGTTTAGTTAATGCTCTTGGTGATAGGCACAGACCACACAATCAGGAGGGCGGGAGTCAGCGTCTGGGCTGAGAAGCACAGCATCAGGGTGTGAATGATAACAGGGAGGAGATGTATAGCAGGGTAGCAAGAATTAAAAAAAAAACTAAAGTGAATACATATATATTTAGACTTATAGAGAGACAACACAGATCCTTGTAAAGATGGGGGGGCTTGTACTGTGAAAAAACGAGTGATACAAGAACGCAGGAGAGTGTAATCCTGTGAAAGGAGAAATCACTGGATCTAATAACAGTGTAGTTACATCTTTATAAATGTTAAAAGCAAGAATAAATATGAGGAAAACGCCCCTTTAAGTACTGTCATTTTATGACAAATCAGTGGCAAGCCAAATAAACTAGTGGCACTTGCAAATTAAGTATTTAACCTCTGTATAAAGTAGTCTGTCATACATATAGTATCATGTATATATAATGAATAGAGTTAAAGGTATTCGAGAGAGTAAGGTATATTTGCATGCTTGCCTCCATCTTTTTTGAAAGTTGACATTATTGTATAGTAACTGAAGCTGATTAATTGATCAAGTGTCACTAGAAAGACTAATTCACTAATTTCCATACTTCCAAAGTGATGTGAGGTTACTGGAGTTCATTCTCCTCTTTAGAGGCGCTGCTAAGCATGAGGAGAATGGTTGGCGATTACAAAAAGGCTCTGTAGCTGGCTTCTGAATGTAATCCAATTGTTTCTACTCCTCTGCTAAACAGTGAGCTGCTTTATTCTCATAAGGATGATTCCTGCAAGCGTTACACACATACATATAGACTCTAAGGGATTGAAGCTTTATACATAAATCCAGCCTATAAGAACAACATTTATCATCTGCTGTAGCTAGCAGCTGAACAAATAGTTAAAATAGAAAAACAAAAGTCAATTACCACAGGAAAAAAATTCATATGGTATGTAGAAAGAGTATTGGAGGAGAAGAGATGTGTGACATTTCTGCTGTCGCTTGCGAACCAGATGAAATTTGTCTTTTTTTTTTTTTTTTAAACCAAACGTTTCTTGAAAATGTTCAAGATTCACACACAAAATCTGGAAATTTTGAGCACTTTCACCTTTTATGAAATTTTAGAGAAATTCTAAGAAGAAATGAATGACGCACATTTTAAAACATTCACACATTTCTATTTTTTAAGCGTTAATGACATTGCAAATACATCCATCTAATGTGCTGATGCCAGTAGATGAATGGATTCATCTAAACTCTGCCACAAAGGTTATTGGTTTCCCTTAGTTACAGTAGCATCACAGACAACCGAAACTTGATTTATTGATAGATGTAAATAGGGATGACGATCTCAGATACATGTTTGCCCTGTCTGATAGAGACCAATAACCAACATGTCTACATGCTATGTGATTTGTATTGTTCATGCTTGTGGTAAGTTTTCTGTTTTCGTCTAGTTGCAGGTATTCTGTTATTTAAAAGTTGTACTGCCCATAATGTATTTATTTTCATTGCATTTAGGCATCCTTTGTTTTAAAGTATCTGCCATTTACAAATTGTACGTCATATTGCAGTATTGAAATTGAAACACTAGAGATGTTAACCTCAAAAAGCTAAAATTGATGAGATGTACTGTAAGTGTTAAAAAAAAAATGAGCATATTTGCATAGGTTGAAACAGTTGTCCGTGAGTAGGTTTACTGGCTATGCATTTTAACCCAGGCTGTGCTGAAAAGCTGTGTAATACAGCAGGCATGTTTATAGGGGTCCATGTAAAAATGGATTTTAAGCAAAAGGTGACCGTGTTTTTATTTGCTTGTCATTTCCCAGAATCCCTTGCTACAGTGGAAGCTCTATGCTAGGAGATAAATGTGATGGTAGGGGTAAATGTTACATAGTTACATAATAGATGAGGCTGAAAAAAGACTTCCGTCCATCAAGTTCAACCTATGCTAAATTTAGACAACAGATACTTTATCCTATATCTATACTTACTTATTGATCCAGTGGAAGGCAAACAAAAAACCCCATTAAGGGGAAAAATTAATTCCTTCCTGACTCCAAGAATTGGCAATTGGATTAATCCCTGGATCAACATTCTTCTCATGTATACTTATTTGGTATATCCCTGTATACCTTTCCCATCTAAAAAGATGTCCAACCTTTTTTTTGAACAAATCTATTGTATCTGCCATCACAGTCTCCATGGGTAATGAATTCCACATTTTAACTGCCCTTACTGTAAAGAACCCTTTCCTTTGTTGCTGGTGAAGTTTCCTTTCCTCCAACATTAAGGGATGGCCCCGAGTCCTTAGTACTGCCCGTGGGATGAATAGTTCTTTTGAAAGCTCCTTGTATTGTCCCTGAATATATTTGTATATAGTTATCATATCCCCTCTTAGACGCCTCTTTTCTAATGTAAATAAATTTAATTTAGCTAGCCTCTCCTCATAAGTTAGAATGTCCATCCCCTTTATTAATTTGGTGGCTCTTCTCTGCACTCTCTCTAGTTCCATAATGTCTTTTCTTAGGATTGGTGCCCAAAATTATACTCCATATTCAAGGTGTGGTCTTACTAATGCTTTGTAAGGGGCATATTATGTTTGCTTCCCTTCAACCCATTGCCCGTTTGATGCAAGATAAGATCTTGTTTGCCTTTGCAGCTACTGCATGACATTGGGCACTATTGCTAAGCATGCTGTCTACAAGCACTCCTAAATCCTTCTCCATCAAGGATTCCCCCCAATATATCTCAATTTAATTTGTAAGTCGCCTTTTTATTCTTGTATCCCAAATGCATAACCTTACATTTATCTGTATTAAACCTCATTTGCCATTTACCTGCCCACGTTTCCAGTCTCTCCAAGTCCTTCTGAAGAGAAATTACATCCTGCTCTGATTCTATTACCTTACACAATTTAGTATCATCAGCAAAGATGGAGACTTTGCTCTCGATCCCAACCTCATGGTCATTAATAAACAAGTTAAAAAGCAGGGGTCCCAGTACCGATCCCTGAGGTACTCCACTCACGACTTTAGCCCAACCTGAAAAAGTTCCATTTATGACAACCCTCTGTTGTCTGTCCTTTAACCATTTTCAATCCAGGTGGATATATTATTACTGAGTCCAACTTTCTTTATTTTGTACACCAACCTCTTGTGTGAAACCGTATCAAAAGCCTTTGCAAAATCTAAGTAGACCACATCAACTGCATTACCCTGGTCTAAATTCCTACTTACCTCCTCAAAGAAACAAATAAGGTTAGTTTGGCAAGATCTATCCTTCATAAATCCATGCTGACTATTACTAATAATTTTGTTTTCCATTAGGTATTCCTGAATATTATCCCGTATTAAACCTTCAAGTAGTTTCCCTACTATTGAAGTCAGGCTTACAGGTCTGTAATTTCCCGGTTGGGATCTAGTTCCCTTTCTAAATATAGGCACCACATCTGCTTTATGCCAATCTTGTGGTACTGAGCCTGTGGAAATGGAGTCCTTGAATATTAAATATAATGGTTTTGCTATTACTGAGCTTAACTCCTTGAGAACTCTTGGATGTATGCCATCGGGGCCAGGTGCCTTATTAACTTTAATTTTTTCAAGTCGCTTATGAACTTCTTCCTCAGTTAACCAATTGTTCATTAATATGGAGGTTGTGGCTTCCTCCTGCGGCACTACTATTGAACTTGATTCTTCCCTGGTAAACACAGAGGCAAATAATTTGTTTAATACCTCAGCTTTTTCCTTATCTCCAATAATCTGCCTACCCATCTCACACTGTAAGGGTCCTATATTTTCTTTTCTCATTTTTTTGTTATTTAGGTATTTAAAGAATTTTTTAGGGTTGACCTTACTTTCTATTGCAATCCTTTTTTCATTATCCATTTTTGCTAATTTGATTGCCCTTTTGCAATTTTTGTTACATTCCTTATAATTCTGATACGATGTCTCTGTCCCTTCTGACTTAAAGAATCTAAACGCCTTCCTCTTCTTGTCCATTTCCTCCCCTACCTGTTTATTTAGCCACATTGTTTTTGACTTATTTCTTTTATACTTATTACCCAAGGGTATACACTGATAAGTGTGCTTTTCTAACAATGTTTTAAAGACTGCCCATTTATCTTCTACATTTTTCCCTGCAAAAACATCATCCCATTGTATTACTACTAGATTAGACCTCAGTTTATTAAAATCTGCCTTTCCAAATTTGAAGGTCTTTGTTGAACCCAAGTAATCTGTTTTTTGATAATTTATTTCAAACGAGACCATGTTATGATCACTGTTACCCAAATGTTCCAGGACTTGAATATTTGTTATTTCTTCTACATTGTTTGATATGACCAAATCCAGAACTGCCCCTCTCCTGGTTGGTTCCTCAATAATTTGGGTCATATAATTGTCTTTAAGCACCCCCAAAAACCTGTTCCCTTTTGTTGTAAAGCTAATTTCATTGCCCCAGTCTATGTCTGGATAATTAAAATCCCCCATTATGCAAACATGACCCAGTTTTGATGCCTTCTCCATTTGCAAAAGTATTTTAGCTTCCTCAATGTCACAGATATTTGGTGGTTTATAGCATATTCCCACAAACATTTTCTTTATACTTTTATCTCCACTGCTAATTTCTATCCACAAAGTCTCTACATTTTCATCATTCCCTTCATAGATATCATCCCTTATAATAGGTTTTAGACCCGGTTTAACATATAAACACCTCCACCTCCCCTTCTATTTGTTTGATCCGTCCGAAAGTGAGAATAACCCTCTAAATTAACTGTCCAGTCATGAGTTTCATCCCACCATGTTTCAGTAATGCCGATGATATCATACTGCTCCCTTGCAGCTATTAATTCAAGCTCCCCCATTTTATCTGTCAGGCTTCTTGCATTAGCAAGCATGCATTTCAGTTTTTTTTCAGCCTGTACTATTATCTTATCTGTTCCTTCCTTTCTGCGCCCACTTTGTTTAGTCTTTAGAAGTTTTCTAGTATTATCTGTATTTACTATGGGTGTCTCACTGCTTGTCAAACTTGCACTTGCTCCCATTCTACCTCCATACCACCTTGTATCCTCATCTATTCCATTTAGTTCATTATCTGTTTCATTCCCCTCCCCCCTCCATCCTAGTTTAAAATCTCCTCCAACCTTTTTAGCATTCTCCCCCCTAGACAGAAGATTCCTCTTCATTGAGGTGCAATCCGTCCCTAGAATATAGATGGCACCTCTCAGAAAAGGAGTCCCAGTGCTCTAAAAAACCAAACCCCTCCTTCCTGCACCACTTTCTTACCCATGCATTAACCTCCCTGATCTCTGACTGTCTCCCTGCGGTAGCGCATGGCACTGGTAGTATTTCAGAAAATACTACCTTGGAGGTCCTTGCCTTAAGCTTTTGGCCTAGATCCCTGTAATCGTTTTTTAGGACCCTCCATCTTTCTCTAACTTTGTCATTGGTGCCAACGTGTACCAAGACCGCCGGGTCAATCCCAGCCCCCCCCCCCCCAACAATCTGTCTACCCGATCCGCAATGTGCCGAACCCGAGCACCCGGGAGACAACAAACTGTTCGGTTCATGCGGTCCTGGCAACAGATTGCCCTATCTACCTTCCTAATAATGGAGTCCCCTACCACCACAATCTTTCTTTGTATCTGAGCATCCTGAGTCCCCATTGTGCTGGAGGAACTAGGAGGAACTATTCCCCTGGCTGCTAGAGGAATTAGTCTTCCCCAGCCTTGCCATTTCTGCCCCAACATTCCCAAAATCTTCACTCAACATGGCAAATCTATTGGGATATGTCAGCTCAGAAATGACCTGCCTCTCCCTATTGCCCCTGCTTCCCCTTCTGTGACTGTGTTTTATAAAGATCAAGCCTGTCATTACCCCTATCTGTCAATAATACACCTGTATTATGTTTGTGTATCTATATCTGTATTGTAAGCCTGATTCCAGCACTTCAGGGACCAGGAGTTAAAGCTGGAATATTGCAAAGGTTTTCTATGACCTTTCCAAGTAACTCTTTTGTTGTTGAATTCCTACCCACCAATCAGGGGCTGGGACATATTGGACACACCTGCCAATGTTTCTCCCTGAATGTAGCCATGTTATGCCATGGGTTATAAAAAAAAATGTGGGGGAGGTAGAGCTGAAGAAGCTGTGAGTAACTGGGAGAAGCTGCAGTGTCATCTCCAGTTCTGCTACCAGGCCTGGAATCCTGTTCCAGAGGACACTGCAGTGAAAGGTGTGAATATATATATATAAATATATAAACAGTGCTTCAAAGATTAATTATACCCATATAATGACACATAAAAACTCCACAGTTGGACTCCATATAGATTGTAGAAAGTATCAGCATACCATAGCCAGGGAGTAGGGAATACAATATATGTCCTCAAACTGAATAATAAACCATAAATATGGAAACAGGGCTGAAATAACTCACTCAGCTGGTATCCATGTATCCTGTCCGTCATTGGAGTCCATAATGAAGATCAAGAGGCGTGGCAGACAATATGTGGGGTGGGCTACGAGATGTTTGAAAATAAGAATTATGGAGGACGTAAGGCTCATAAATCTAAAAGATACTAATCATCCAGTCCCCAGCACTTTACACACTGTGCTAGGGGAGATAGTAAACATCTCATTCTGTGGAATTTAGTTTATTCCCCCCTTATCAGAGGGGGTGATCGCATTAAGAAACTTGACCAGAGGGAGGCTTACTGGATATTCAGTTTGAAAACGGATTGGGACCTGGGACACTTTTTTTTGTTGTGATCCTGTGATCCTTCCTTTGTTCTCAAGCATCAAATGTAGTCTCAATTATTTGGTTTTACATATATTTGATGGTTTTCCATTCAGTTATGAACCGTTCATTTATATGGTTCTAGTTTATTCTTGATTGGTTTTTATACATATTCTATTAGTTAGTACTGTCTAAACTCTCGTATGTCTCAACCTAGACTGTATGTCTCAACCTCAACTGTCTCAACCCATATCATATGGTGACTGAGATATGATATTTTATATTGTTTCTGAAATCTTTCAGTTGCCATTTGATATCATTGTGCATGTGCCCATGTTTATCTCATATTACTATGCCTTATCCTTTTAACCTCCTGTTGTCTTGTCAATCTAGTTTTGATTTATATGTGCTATTATTATTATTATTATTATTATTATTATTATGATATTGACTTTTGGTTGATTTTACACTTTTATTAATTCGGTTGGTAACACTCCCATTCTGGATTTTTGAATTATCCATATCCACATTTAATTATCTTGAGATTCTCCTAGATTGGATATTACGCTATACTATACGCTTTCTATATGGATTTGGATAGTCAATTATATATTGATTCCCTTGGTACTATTTTTGTACACAGTAATCTATTTTAGTGGAGGGACATTATTAATATAATTTGGATACATTTATTTTAGGATTAATTTAATGGCTAATATGTTTAGTCATTGTTGTTATTTATTTTTTTGTTTTTATTTGGTGCATCCTTTTTTCTTCTTTTTTTATTACTGTGTTCTACATCTATAATGGTTTTAATGTTTGTTTTGGCATTGGTTCCGCTTACATACAGGGCAGTCATTGTGGTAGCTATGTATATCTATCTTTTATTAAAGTTTTGAATTCCTTAATGGTTGCCCAAGGGTTATCCCAGTATCCGCACCCCCGTGTGGAGTGCGCGTGGATGGTAGTCTGCGCATGACTGCGTTCTCGCCGATCCTTAGATATTGATTGTATATGTGGAGATTGATTATTAAAGTTGTTCTTGTTCAAACTGTTAGCAACCAATTGGGGCCGGTGCTAGCTCTAACTACGGAGGAGCGCGAGGCTCATTGTACGGCGGCGCATGATGTCATTCGTTGGCGCGAACAAGTAAGGTACTTATATGCCGGTTTTAACAATTGTTTGTCACACCTTGATAAAGGGTGTACGCCCGAAACGCGTAGGTGCGTTTTTATTGTATCAGGGGTCTGTCGTGATCCAATAAACTTTTTCATTATTCTAATGTGAGCCTCCTCCAAATTTATTTGTGGCTGTTTCTATTTTTGTTTGCTTACCCTATTTGACACTGAAGGGAAGAAAGAACAGGGGAAATCTCCTTAGGGCGGTTCCTACACCCAGATCTATAGGGTTACCCCAGTTTCCCAGTTGTAAATGTGTGTGTTGATTTACTGTAAATAGTTGCGGATATTTATTTTTCCAATAAATTAATTTGGTCAACTCTCTGTTTCTGTCTGGCGAATTAATCCATGGTGTGATATAGTAGTCCTGGTCTTCCGTGATAATAATAGTGGAAAGCAGCTTTACAGACCTGAATCATGTGAATGTGCTCACAAGTTATATTTTCAGTTGCTGCATATTAATACAAAAATACAGACTTTACTTTTTTTATCAGGGAGACTCTACTAAAAATATGAAAGAAAGAGAGAGAAACTTTCAATTTACCGTATTTCCTCGATTCTAAGAAGCACTCCCCCCCCCCCTGAAATAGGACTGCGTTTTACAATCGATGTACTTAAAAAAAAAAAAAAAATTAAAAACAGCCAGGGGGTGCTGCAGAAGAAGCCACTGCTGCTTTCAGCGTTTGCCCTGTGACTCCACTACCCCTCCCCCGCTTGCTCCACCGGCCACCACACAGAAGCAGCAGTGTGTCCCGCTGCATGCCCCACGTCTCCGCCACCAAACCCCCCCTCCCTCCAAGTGCCGGTCCCCAAAGAAGCAGTGTATGTTCGGCTGCATGCTTCGCGCTCCCCCCTGGCTTGCTCCAAGTGCCAGTCCTCAAAGGAGCAGTGTATGTTCGGCTGTTCACCACAAGCTCCCCTCCTCCCCCCCCCTCTGCTTGCTGGAAGTGCCGGCCCCCACACAGGAGAGATTCATTCAGCAGTGTGTGGCTGCATGCACCACAAGCCCTCCGTCTGCCTCTGCTACTCACAGCTGTGCTGCCGGCACCACAAGTCACCCCCATCCCGTGTCTGTCTCTGTGTTTTTCTGTGTGTGTGACCTTCCATTCTCTCCCCTTCCCTCCTATCTCTATCCCCCTTCTCTCCTTTCTCCATTCTCTCTGCCCTCTCTCTCCCCCTCTCTCCTCCCCGGCTCCCCTCCCCTGCTCCCCTCCCCTGCTCCCCTCTCTCCCCCCTGCTCCCCTCTCTCCCCCCCTGCTCCCCTCTCTCCCCCCTGCCCCCCTCTCTACCCCTGCTCCCCTCTCTACCCCTGCTCCCCTCTCCCCCCCCCTTGCTCCCCTCTTTCCCCCCCCCT
>WSYH01014705.1:0-15180 GCA_036426205.1 Ascaphus truei
CCCCCCCCGCCCTTCCACTTCATGCCCCCTGCCCTTCCACGCCCGGGCAACGCCGGGTATATCAGCTAGTAGTACTACTATAAATACAAATATAGGAAAAGTATCTGTCATCTTAATTTAACATAGGTTAAACTTGATGGACATATGTCTTTTCTCAACCTCATATACTATATGTAACTATGTATTAATGAGAGAGACTGACTTTCAATGACTTAGGCTGATTTATTTGGGGTCAGGTGTCCTTCTAATGAATAAGACCATCCTTCAATGTGGGAAAAAAATGAGACAACCTTCCAATGTTTGAGACATCCTTCTAATGGGTAAGACCACCAATGAATGAGACTGGGTTCCAAGCAGTAAGCCATCACACCATTTAATATACCATTGTGTACAACGTATCTCAGCTATTTTACCAACACATTTAGAAGGGGGATCTGTCTTCATTCATTATTGTCCGGGTCTGGGGTCCAGATAGACCCAAATGCGATTCTAACAATGGTTGGATTCCCCAAATCGGAACTTGCTATCATGACTCTGATGTTGGAGGGGACGCCTCTCCGTGCTATGGGGTATTCAGAGCCAACGGCTCCAGGATAATAGACGCTGATGAGGACAATTCCGGGAGCTGTTGACACGTTGTGCACTTCCCCTTGCTTCATGGATATCTGAGTGTTGTGGCCGTCGGGGCAAGTGACGACCACCGAGATCTCTTTTCCGTGATTGTTGTGAATGTTGGTGCTGTGCTTGGTCCCCATGGTGTAATTCTGAAAAATGATCAATAATCAATAGGAGGAGATATAGAGAGTGCTTATATAGTCAGTAGAAGGATGTAGTATGTATATATATATGTATGTATATACTACATATATACATATATACATACATACATACATACATACATACATACATACATATATATATATATATATATATATATATATATAACTTGTGAGCACATTCACATGTCTTAGACAGGTCTGCAGCCCTGCCTTTCACCTTATCCCCCAGCATACAGTGCTCCCACTGCAGCAAGGGATTATGGGAAATGACATGCAAATGAGCACACAGTGCCACCTTTGGTCTCAGGACCACATTACATGGCAACCTTAAGCCAATGCTCGCTGCTTTAAACACAGCTTTTAAACATAGCCTGGGATGAGATGCAAAGCCAGTAAACCCACTCACAGACAGACTGTTTCGACCTTGTGGGTCTCATCAGTGTGAGGTTGGTCGTACTGGCTTTGCAACTTGAGACAGGAGTAGGTGTTCACCACACATTATTTAAGTTATGGTGGGTGAAAAGGTGACTAAAAACCCTCCACCGTATAGCATATAGTATATAAAAATATTACATGTGAGCACATTCACATGTCTTAGACAGGTCTGCAGCCCTGCCTTTCACCTTATCCCCCATCACCCAGCGCTTCCACTGCAGCAAGGGATTCTGGGAAATTACATGCAAATGATCATAAAAGTGCCACCTTTTTGTCTCCAGACCACATTACATAGTTAAACCCTTAAGCCAATGCCTGCTGCTTTAAACACAGATGTTAAACTTAGCCTGGGATGAGATGCAAAGCCAATAAACCCAGTAGGTCTTCACCACACATTATTTAAGTTATGGTGGGTGAAAATGTGACTAAAAACCCTCCACCGTATAGCATATAAAAATAACTTAAATAATGTGTGGTGAACACCTACTCCTGTCTCAAATTGCAAAGCCAGTACGACCAACCTCACACTAATGAGACCCACAAGGTCGAAACAGCCTGTCTGTGAGTGGGTTTACTGGCTTTGCATCTCATCCCAGGCTATGTTTAAAAGCTGTGTTTAAAGCAGCAGGCATTGGCTTAAGGGTTTAACCATGTAAAGTGGTCTTGAGACAAAAGGTGGCACTGTGTGCTCATTTGCATGTCATTTCCCAGAATCCCTTGCTGCAGTGGGAGCACTGTATGCTGGGGATAATGGTGAAGGGCAGGGTTGCATGTCATTTCCCAGAATCCCTTGCTGCAGTGGGAGCACTGTATGCTGGGGGATAATGGTGAAAGGCGGGGTTGCAGACCTGTCTAAGACATGTGAATGTGCTCACAAGTAATATTTTTATATGCTATACGGTGGAGGGTTTTAGTCACCTTTCCACCCACCATAACTTAATCGCACCCCTCATCATCTCCCCCACCCGCACCCTCATCATCCCCCCCCACCTGCACCCCTCATCCCTCCCCCCCCCACCCGCACCCCTCATCATCTCCCCCACCCGCACCCCTCATCATCTCCCCCCCCCATCCGCACCCCTCATCATCTCCCTCCCTCATCATTTCCCCTCATCATCATCTCCCCCCCCATCATCTCTCCCCCCCCCTCCCGCACCCAATCACGGTGGTGGAAGCTGGCCACTTGAGGTTTTAGCATTAGCGGCAAGAAGGTAAGAAGTGCGGGGGGGAAGGGAGGGGGATTGCATCAAACTGCTGGCACTCCATGTATCAGCAGAGCGATTGGGGATGGGGTGGCACATCACAATGCTAGCGCTCCTTCCCCACTCACAATTCTGGCACTCGTTTCCATTTGTTTCGGCAGAGCGGGTGCGGGGGGAACGTGTCACAATGTGCTCCTTCCCTCCTCTGCCTACAGAGCCGACTCGAGGGGGGGAAGGAGTCATCACGGGCAGCACAGAGAGTCCAGGCGGGCTGCATGTGGCCCAGGGGCCATATGTTGTGCAGGCATGATCAAGGGATACAGATCCGGTCAAGGAAAAGGGCTCCTAAAGAGGTCATTTTTGAAAATTTAGTTTAAAGGACAAATTTATTCGTTAGCCCCGTTTTCGGCAAGTGTATTAACCGTGTAAATTGTGTTACATTGTGTGTATGTCTTTTCCGGAAATAAATTACGATTTATTTTACCTCCTTGCTTTGCTCAATCATATGAACTCGGTATAAAAAGGTGTTGATAAACCTGGTCTCCCGTGACAGTGATAGGAGGAGTTATAGGGAGCGGTTATATGGGGTAATAAGAGGAGTTATTGGGAGCGGTTATATAGGATAGTAGTAGGAATTATAGGAAGCGGTAATATGGTATAATAGGAGTTAAAGGGAGCGGTTAAATGGAGCAATAGGAGGAGTTATAGGGAACGCTTATATGGGGTAATATGAGGAGTTATTGGGAGCTATTATACTGCTGCGGCCGAGTTTATTCGAGCATTTGCCCGTTCTCGGCCGCAGCAGTAACCTGGCGCGCGCCGGAGGGTGCCGGGCGCACGCCGAAGACACGGAGGAGCGCCCTCCGATCGGGGCTTTCTCTCTCCCGCTGCCAGGTCCGCCGGGTCCCCCGGAACCCCCTGCCGCCATCCCCCACATCGCGGGACACCAGGGCTCCCTCGGGGAGCCCTGGACGCGCGTGCAGGGGGCGCAGGCACCCGATGACACGTGACCGCGTGTCGATGACGCGCGGCACGCCGAGGGAGTGCGGCTAGCATGCCGGGGCATCCCCCGGCTTGCGGAGCTAGCCGCACTCAAATAAAATGTGCCGCCTCTGTATGGGGTTATAGGAGAAGTTATAGGGTCGGTTATACAGTATGGGGCAATAGGAGGAGTTATTGGGAGGGATTATATGGAGCAATAGGAGGAGTTATAGGGAGCATTTATTGTCACGGTAGACCAGAACTTTTAACACCTTAATTACCCGGATCCTCTGATTGAGCAAAGCGAGAGATAAAATAAATTGTGATTTATTTACAACATGAACATACACAGCTTGTTTTACGAAATAATACGAAATAACACTTACTGGGATGGGGCAAAATGAAATAATATGTTCCTGGAACAAAATTCCCAGAAACAAAGTCTCTAGTCACCAATTCCCAGAAGCGGGGTTGGTGCGCAAATAGAGCCACAAAATAGTATTTGGCTAGTGGCGCCACTCGCAACCACTTTTTCTCCTCCGAAGTTACTCCGTTCGTTGTCCACCGAAGGATTGGTTTTGGATTCCCTATTTCTTACGAACTATTGACTTAGGTTACGATGTAATAAAGTTTTGAATCCAGCTCAGATGATTCTTTCTACTGCATGATGAATCTAATCCCCGATCGGCTGCACAGACTTTTAAAGCACCAAAGTCCTATCTGCATACTCTGCAGCGAATCGTGACGTGGGAACTAAACTTCCCACCTATGGCAAGGTTGCCAGTACTTCATGGAACCGGGCATAGGAGCTTCAAGGTATGCCAAGGGCATGCGTGAACTTCGCACCTGGCCCAATTAGCATACCTAACCAAGCCCACTTCCCCAGCAACATCTTGTCTCCCTCCTCTGGGCATCTGCTAGGGGAAAGCTGTTTACATCTCCCCCTCCCCACTTAGCACTTTAACATGTCAAGTCCTTTGTTAACTCCGGACCTGGTCAGACATTCTGGGACCATCCTCGCGCGGTGCCTTAGAAGTCCGGGGTTAAATTATGCATGACTCACTTGCAGGGATGTCCTGCCATATACCTTTTGATCATGGTACTTGTGAATCAAGTGTTTCTGCCGCTCTGCCTGCTTGAAAGAAAAATCCCTTGCTCTTTTAATATTAATACAATTTAAAGAGGGGGACTTTCATTCATGACTTTTCATAAAAGTTTATAAAAAGTAAATTATAACCGTTTTAATGATGTACCCTCAGCCGCACGCACAACAAAATTCAAAGTGCTAGGACATTCCTAGCCAAAGTAAGCTTACCGCTTATGTGCTATGCTTGAGGCTTCTGGCATTTAAAACCCTTTATCCTTTCTGCGGTCTGTGGGGAAACACTGATACAATGTTCATAATTGATACATTACTTGCTACAATGGAACTCATGAGATGGATGGTGTCCCATTATGCCTAGCGGGACCCACATAGGCAATAATAATACATTTCCAGCACTGCAGCCAATACCATGCTGAGGAGGACAGAGAGGAGGGGCAGTGACAGAGAGGAGGGACAGTGACAGAGAGGAGGGACAGTGACAGAGAGGAGGGACAGTGAAAGAGAGGAGAAACAGGGACAGAGAAGATTGACATAGAAAGCAAAAGTGACATAGAGAGGGGAGGGACAGTGACAGAGAGAGAGAGATGAGGGACAGAGACAGGGAGGAGGGACAGAGACAGGGAGGAGGGACAGAGACAGGGAGGAGGGACAGAGTTAGAGAGGAGAAACAGAGTAGGGACATGTGCTGCATTACATTACACCATTTGCAACACCCAGGAGACCACTACTATCTATTTACTATGAGTATTTATATTTATATAGAAGAATATATATATATATTATATATGAGAATAGGCAGAGAGAAATAGATATAGATATATATATATATATGTGTGTCTGTCTCTGTCTGTCAGTGTGTGTGTGTATGTTTTTATATGTGTGTGTCTGTGTATGTATGTGTGTGTCTCTATGTATGTGTGTGTGTCTGTCTCTGTCTGTCAATCTGTTTATGTCTGTGTGTGTGTGTGTCTTTATCTGTCTTTCAGTATATGTGTGTGCATGTGCATGTGTACATTATTGCATGTTTGTATGTGTATGTCTGTGTATGTGCGTGTCTGTACATGTGTATTTGTGTCTGTGTATCTTGTTGTATGCCTATCTTTAAGAAACAGTAAATAAAACTTACATTGGGAACTGTCCCCTCACCATATGTCCTATCCCCTCTTATTATATATACCAGACAGTAATATATATTACCTTTAGTTATTGGGAGCAGCAGGTTCTTTGATGCAGCAGGAAAGGAGAGAGGTTTGCTGTGTCTGTAGGAACACAGGAGTATTTAAGGGAGAGAGGGAGGGAGAGGTGGGACAGTGACAGGGAGGAGGGACAGTGACAGAGAGGAGGGATAGTGGCAGAGACAGAGAGGAGGGACATTGAAAGAGAGGAGAGACAGAGACAGGGAGTAGGGACAGAGACAGAGAGGAGGGACAGAGACATAGTGGAGGGACAGAGAGGAGGTACAGTGACAGAGAGGAGGGACAAAGACAGAGGGTAGGGACATTAGCTGTATTATTTTACTCCATTTGCACACCCAGGAGTACCACTACTATCTATTTACTACCTATTTACTATTAATTAACATATATACAAATCTGTGTGTGTCTGTCTCTGTCTGTCAGTCTGTGTATGTGTGTGTATGTATGTATGTATGTGTGTCTGTGTTTTTATGTGTATGTGTGTATGTCTGTTTCTGTCTGTCAGTGTGTGTCTGTTGTGGATGTCTGCTCTTTCATACTTATGGGAGAAAACACAGGTTTGTTATATTGAGTAATTGATAGTGTATCATATACTGAATGATCACACAGGAAAGTCACCAAGAGACTCTGCAAGGGGAGGTCCCAATAAGGCTTTATATACACATTTCTCATTTTCATAGTATAACATTGTTTACCAAGCAAATTATAATGAAGTGACACATACATGTGGTTATCACGCGAGCTACTCTCTATACTAAGTTAATCATTTTAAAGGTTACTAAAAACAGTAAAAACTGCTAAGTACAAGAACAAGTTACGTCAGGGCACATTTAATCACTATATTTCTGTACAAACAACAGAATACATCTTATCACTATCCTTCTGGGCGTTGAGCCACAGGCACGGCCTTGAAAATGTACTGTCAGCGAAACTCATCCTTACAAACAAACACATTCTTTCACACAGAAATGGATACTGAGACAATACAGTACAGACAAAATGGATTCTTCTCCAGAGACCCCCCCCCCCCCCAGTCCATTTCAACACTGTGTATATATGTGTGTGTCTGATTCTGTCTCTGTCACGGGAGACTCCTGTGGCGGGTAGGATCTCGGTGGCCGGAACAGCAGGAAGCGAAGTAGGGGTCACAAGCAGGTGTCCGAGGCAGGCGGCAGGTAGCGAAGTCAGGTAACAAGCAGGGGTCCGAGGCAGGCGGCAGGTAGCGAAGTCAGGTAACAAGCAGGGGTCCGAGGCAGGCGGCAGGTAGCAAAGTCAGGTAACAAGCAGGGGTCCGAGGCAGGCGGCAGGTAGCGAAGTCAAGTAACAAGCAGGGGTCCGAGGCAGGCGGCAGGTAGCGAAGTCAGGTAACAAGCAGAGGTCGGCAACGAGGAGACTGGAACAGGACAGGCGGGGCAGGACAGGTCCGGGAGCAGGGACTGAGAACAGGGAGCAGGGACTGAGACCGGGGAGCAGGGACTGAGACCGGGGAGCAAGGAACAAACAGGGACAAGCCAGATAACCAGCAAGGGCTTTTACTGTGAACAGACTTCTAAATACAGGCACAGGTACAGAAAATAGATCAGGATCAGAGGCATGTGCAAATAGGAGTCTGACTTCAAGCAAAGGCAATTGAACAACCAGGAAGCAGAAGCTATAAAGGACAGAGACAGGAGCAAAAAGAAGACAGACAGGCAGACACAGGAACCCAGAGCAAACAGAAGGCAGCAGCACACCCGGTGGACAAAGAAGCTATGGCTAGGCAGGAGGTCTAGGAGACCCTGACATTACTCCCCCCTCTCGAGAGCGTTCTCCGGACGATCCTCCAGGCTCTTCAGGGAAACCTTGATGGAAGGCCAACTTAATGTGTACGTCAAGTGCTGATGGGAAATCTGTGAGAGGTGCATTTATCCTTATTACAGGAGCGTAGGCATCAGCGTCAGGTACATTAAGCATAGCAAGGAACTTCACAAGGAATCCGTCTAACGTCATAGCAGGGGCATCAGGAACAGATACAACAGGCTCTTCACATGCACCAGTGGGGACAAATAGTTCACTTTCTGTGGTCTCTTTTTGTGACCAACATATCTCTTTTAGTTTTGGAATCAGGAACTTCCTAATGGGTACATACAACTCAATCACAGGGGCATGCACATCAGGAACATGAGCCTTAGGAACGGGTGCATCAGACTCTCCATACAAGTCAATGGGGACATTAAGTTCACTCTTCGTGGTCTATTTTTGTGACTGCCATCTTGTGGTATCACCCAATGAAAGACCAGCTATTTGTGTTTTCAGCTCTTGAAGCTGTCCTTCTGCACTTCTTTTCCTACTCCAAGCAGTTGTCAGTTCAACTTCTTTAGAGTTGAGTCGTGACTCCATATCTCCTAGCTGACTTAGAACAAGGCTTAAATGTGTTTCTTTTTCTTTATTTCTGACCTGTAGCTGCCAGTACTCCTCATAGACTTTGTCCAAATGCAGCTGGGCCTTCTCATGGGCTGTGTGATTAATCACTTTGCAGGCATCAGTCACCTTGACCCCACAGCGCAGTGTCAGGCCAGCCACTTGACGGACGGACACCTCCTCCCTCTCTTTTTTGGCAAGCTGTGTCTTGAGCTCAGCGATCTGGGCCTGTAGCGCTGTGAGATACTGTGATGTGTGTTCAGCTGTCAGCTTTAGCTCTTTCATTTGTAGGTGTTGTTGCAATTTCCACTCCTCAGTGAGAGATCCCTGCTTAAGTGCATCCTGCAATTCTCTTCTCAGGGCTTTCCTCTCTTCACTGTGATCAGGTCTCTTTCTCTTGGGTGTACTGGCTGTTAAGGATGGAGCAGTGTTTCTGCTCCTCTAAGTCTTGCTTCAGATCCTGGACCGCCTTGTGCTCCCTCTCATACAGGGTTACCTGGGCTCTAAGCTCTTCCTCAAGTGAGGCAATGGTTATGCTCAGTGTGGCCTTCAGCTCCTCATGCTGCTCTTTGGGAACACACTGGGTACTCAGATACTCTTGCAGCATTTTTAACTGGAAACTTTCTTCCTGCAGAACTCGCTGCTTTTCCTCAGCATTCACCCATTTCTCTTTTGTGTCCTGCAGATGTATATGCAGTTCTTGCAGCTGACTCTGAAGCATATTTTCTGCTTGTGTGTGCTGCTCCAGGGAGACACGTTCTTCTTGCAGTACTCTCTCTGTATACTGCAGTGCTGTCTGCACGTTTATTTTTTCCTGGGCCAACTGTTTCTTCTCCTCTCCTAATTCATGGAGTTTCTCATCTCCTTCACTGACTTGGGCATAGAGATTCTTGCACTCTTGGGTTACAGTTTCAAAACTGATATTTAACCCTTCGAAGATTTCTCTCAATGAACATAGTTCTGTGTTGAAGTGGCAACTCTTCTCCTTAGAGGCTTCCAGCTCTGTAGTAAGCCTGTGAACCTCTTTCTGAGATGCTTCCAGTGCTGCGTCAACTTGAGCCATGAAAGTTTGGTACTGGGCAGAATCAGCGTAGGCCTTCTCCAGCTTACTTGACAATATCACTCTGTCATTCTCCAACTGATATTTTTCTTTTTCCCAGTCACCCTCTGCTTTTTCCAGCGCTAATTGCATCCTTGACTTTTCTTCTATCAATAGTCTCTTCTCCTCTTCTGATTCATGGAGTCTTTTATCTCCTTCACTGGCTTGAACAGAGAAGTTCTTACTCATTTGGTTTATAGTTTCAAACCTACTATTTAACTCTTCGGAGGCGTCTCTCATAGAACTTATCTCTGTTTTCAAGTAGCATCTCTCCTCCCGAACGACTTCCATCTCTTTTTTGAAGTAGCAAATCTCCTCCTGGGAGACTTTAAGCTCTGTATTAAGCCTGTGAACTTCTTTCTGAGAGGTCTCCAGCGCTGAGTAAGCTTCATCCAAAAAACCCTGGACACTGACAAAATCAGCGTATGCCTTCTCCAGTTTACTTGAAAGGAACACCCTGTCCCTCTCCAACTGATCTTTTTCTTTCTCCTGGAGAACACACTTAGCAATTGCTGAGGAAAGACAGCTTTGCAGTGCAGACTTGGCTTCTTGCTCCTTATCTAAACGTCCATGAAGACAATCAATCTCTTTCCGTGCATATTGAAGCGTCTGAGTTAGGACATCTTTTCCTTGATTAAATACATCTTTCTTTTTCTTCCTTGCTTTGAGAAGTTCTGAAGAATCAGTGGTACTGTGTTCACATTTACTGCTCAAGACTGTTTTTTGAGTGGGAGCCACAATTTCAGACATGGGGAAACCACACTTCCCAAGAAACCAGTAAAGAGGAAATGTTTCTTAAAAGCAGAAGCATTAGAATGAACAACAGAAATATTAGACACAGAGAGACAAGATAGGAGAGCTGACCCTTTGAGACTTTAGCATCAGTCACGGAGATTTATAAATGCAAGGAAAAAACATAGACAGAGAAACCTGTAGTTATATCTGAAACTTTAGACATCAGGCATAGAAATATCATAGACAGCAGGAAACCAATACAGAGAAAAACTTGCAGTTAGATCTGAAACTTTTGACATCGGACATAGGAATATCAGACAGAGAACCTTGCAGTTAAATCTGAAACTTTTGATATCAGGCGTAGGGATATCACAGGTTACAGAGAAAAAACTTTAGGGGAACTTGCAGGTAAACCTGAAACCTTAGAACCAATCATAGAAAGAACTACAGCTTGCAGGAAAAATCACAGCATGCAGTAACAAAATAATGGAAGCACTCTTGTCTTTTTGAAATGGGAACCCTGTGAACAGCAGTGGTCCAACCAGGGATGCAGAGACAAGCCTTGTCCAGGGAATGAAAAGTCAGAGTCTAAAAAGGTGGCAACAGGTACTGCAAGGGTTAACCCAGGCACTGCACAAAAGAAAAATCTCAAAGAAAGCTGCAATAATCTCTGCAGCAACAGTTCTAGTCTCAGAAAAAATGTTTTTTCGTTATGAACGCAATAATTCTTGCAGAACACTTAGCAGCAAAAAAAAAAACCTTCCCAACTGGGATTTCCAAAAAAGAAACGAAAGTACTTATCTTCAACCATGCGGATGTGGTCTGCTGCAGCAGGCAGGAAAGGGTACAGGCAGAAGAAGAATCTGTTCCAGCGAGGTCCAGAAGTGGCCTTTGCTTTCTGTCACGGGAGACTCCTGTGGCGGGTAGGATCTCGGTGGCCGGAACAGCAGGAAGCGTAGTAGGGGTCACAAGCAGGGGTCCGAGGCAGGCGGCAGACAGCGCAGTCAGGAAACAAGCAGGGGTCCGAGGCAGGTGGCAGGTAGAAGGAATTGCATTC
Organism: Ascaphus truei; assembly: GCA_036426205.1. NCBI lineage: Eukaryota > Metazoa > Chordata > Amphibia > Anura > Ascaphidae > Ascaphus > Ascaphus truei. The sequence goes on from WSYH01014705.1 coordinate 10,990, forward strand.
TGATTCCACAATGCTGCGGTCTCACACCTCATAGCCGTAGCAAAGTGTGCTATCAGCTTGTTACCCGATCGTGATACCTCATTTGTAGGTTTGCCTAGTAAAAATAGCCACGGGTCAAGCTGAATTTGGAGGCCCAAAAAGATCCTTTGCAACCAATCTCGGATCTGGGTCCAGACAGGCACAATTTTCGGGCAAGACCACAGCATGTGAACCAAATCCCCCTGTTCTCCGCACTGCCTAGGGCAGAGCGGGGAAGAGCCCCGGATGAATTTTGCTAATCTAACTGGGGTGAGATACCAGCGTAACAGCACCTTATATGAGTTCTCCTTTAACGTCGTGCAAATGGAGCTGCTAGCTGCGGCCTTAAACACCGTTGACCAGTCCTCGTCCTCTAGTGTGCCCTGTAAATCCGCTTCCCACTGGACCATAAAACGGGGTTTGTCTGTCCTGTCTGTATCTGTATTAACCACCCCTCTGTATAGGGCAGATATCAGTCCCCGCGTGTCTGTACCCCTCACGCAGAGCTGTTCAAAATTTGTTAGCGGTGGGTCTCACCGGGTGTGCGTTGTACAGTAATATGCCCGAACCTGGATGTACCTAATAAATTCTGTGTTGGGTATGTCCGTTTCTGACTGTAAAAGCTCAAAGGATTTAATCTTGCCACTACCCTCCAGGTCCTTCAACCGTCTAATCCCCAATTTGCGCCACAACGGGAAACTCTTGTTTGCTAGACCAGGAGCAAAGTCTGGGTTTCCGTACAAGGGAGCCATAAGTGTGTGTTTGGAGGTTAGCGAGCGACTACTTTTAGATGCCTCCCAAACCGAGAGTGAGCTGAGAACAGAGGTCAGTGGGATGAGTATATCCTTCACCCGTGTCCTCGGGTACCAGATTAGGTCCCCGAGCTCAAGCGGGGCACACAACTCTTTCTCCAGCGCCACCCACCGCCTGAGCTCCGGGTCTCCATGCTATTGCGTGATTTGGCACAACTGCGCCACTTTGTAATAGGATATAATGCTCGGAAGCGCCAGACCACCAGCCTCCGTAGATTTCTGCATCATTTTGACTTTTATCCGTGGCTTTTTACCATTCCAAATAAATGTTGAGATTGATTTTTGAAGCCCTGTAATGTCTGCTCGCACCACGGCTATCGGAAGAGTTTGGAACAGATATAAAATACGGGGAAGGATGTTCATCTTGACGCTATAGATTCTCCCCAACCATGAAATACCATATGCCGTCCAGTCCTTTAACTCTTTTTTGAGAGTCTTCAATAGGCTGGGATAATTAGCTTGATATAAGGAGCCTACCTTTTTTGTGATATGCACTCCTAAGTATTTCATGGATGTGGGACGCCACTTAAACTCAAAATTGAGTTCTATCAGCTTCTCCATATCTCTAGGGATGTTGAGGCTTAGAGCCTCTGATTTTGTCTGATTTATCTTAAATCCAGAGATCTGGGCAAAACGCTCTAGAAGCTCAAACAGATTGCGTAACGAGATGAGCGGCTTAGTAAGAGTTAGAATAATGTCATCTGCGTACAAAGCCACTTTGTGTTCTTGTGAGTGGATTTGTACTCCAGAGATATCAGCGTTGCTCCGAATTTGTGCTGCAAGTGGCTCGATGCATAAGGTGAATAACAAGGGTGATAACGGGCATCCCTGCCTCGTGCCACTTTTAATTGGAAACAACTCCGAGGGGAACCCCTGGTGGACCACCTTAGCTGCTGGTGCGGCATATAACGCTTTGATTGCCCGCCGGAATATGCCTCCGAACCCAAATGCTCCAAGCGTGGACTCCAAGTATGGCCAGTCAATCCTGTCGAAGGCCTTTTCCGCATCTAAGCTTAAAACTACACTTCGGATCTCGTTGGCTCCTATAAAATCTATTATATCTACAATCCGTCTAGTATTGTCGGCCGCTTGTCTATTTCTAACAAAGGGAGTATGAAGACGGTCAGCGCAAAACTCATGGACCTCACGATGTTGATGGAACAGGATGAAGTTGAATAAAAATTGAATAAAAAATGGAATAAAACACAGTATTAATGAATGACATCCACACGTGTGGGGGATGGGAGGGGGGGGTGTGTGGGTGGAGGATATGATGGAATGGGTGATAGTGGATATCTACTAAATATACAATCAAAGAAACATAAACATATAGTTTCAGTGACTCACACGGGCTTGTGTGAGACTTCGCCCTCAACGCAGACTGTAGTTGGTAAATGCAGACTCCTATGGTGGAGTCACAATAAACATAAAACTCACACGGCCTAATGTGAGTTCTTGCCCTCAGAGGGTGATGTCAGCCTGTATAGGTGGTGTGGAATCGTCTCAGCAAAATATCCCCCAATAGGTGTGGTGTGTGAGTGTCTCCTCTCCCCGTTGCCCATAGACCAAAAAATGTGTGCAAAACCAGGGTTAGCAATATAACAGGTCTTTATTGGTAACAGTTAAAACATGAACATAAACATAAACAAGCATAAACGTTGTAAAAACATAAACGTTATAAAACAAGGTGAATAAACAAAAAACACACTCACACTGAACTCCAACTCTTGTTGCCCAGCATCAGCCGCGTGGTTTGATCCTGCAAGATCTCTTCCGCCGTTGGTGTTCTCACTGGCGCGTCCGGCAGTGGAACCGGAAGAGAGGGTCCCTCTCTCAATGAGCTCCGGCAGGGAACAACGCGTTTCGCAGTAAGCTTCGTCAGGTTCCTGCCGGATGCTCATTGTGTGCAGTATATATAGGCGCCGTGTCTTAATTAATTAATAAAACACTTGGCTTCCAGTAAAAGTTGTCTACTTCAAGTATAGTAATGTCAATGCGAATTGATCTTGGAAACAGGGACAATAGACTGTGCTTATACATTTAACATGTTATTATAAACATTTCTTTAGTATCAATATATCAATATCAAGTATCTAGTATCAGTAACCAGACATTGTTTAAAACATTGTTTAAAACAAACATAAATTCGCATTTTGAAACACTATATTAAGGTGAGTGTCATCATTGTACTTAAATGTGCGCACTTTTGTGGGCTCACACAGCCTAGAATGGTGCTTCTATAAACAGGTAATAAGCCTGAGAACTGTGTCACTTACACTGTTATGCTGTCAGGGAACTTTTCTCCATTTGTTGTACAATGGTGCCCTCGTGTGGCTGAGCTCGGAATCTACATGGCCATAGTTATTCCCTAATGGTGATTAATGCTAGTAACAGAAAGCTGTAAGACTGTGAGCAGTGAAATATTCCTTTTGAATAGTGATGTATCTACCCACATTTATACACATATATCGTTGTTGAAACTAAACATACATATTAGAGATCTAAAAAATAAAAAATCTAAAAAATTTATTACAGATCTTTAGAAAACTGAAACTTTGATAGGTAATTGGAAATATTAGATTATGCGTCAATACAATTTATAAAGGTAATCTTGTTGGTTAGTTGCCACGCTGGTATGAGTCAATTTGGTCTGCAAGGGCTGGTTCAAGGTGGATTCCTATTTAAAACGTGAACTCCTATTAGAAATTGTAGGGGAAAAAAAGTGGGATATGGGGATTGGAAACGGATCAGTGTGTGTTTAAAGGAAGGCTGCAATGTCGATCTCTACATTGAGGCCTATGGGGGCCAAGCTTTTCAATTTATAAATCCAAAAAGTTTCTTTTCTTGATAAAGTTGTCAGTCTATCCCCACCCCTCCAATGTGGTGGGACTACCTCAATGCCCCTAAATTCAAGGCCAGATGGATCTCCTTGGTGGTGTAGTGCAAAATGTTTTGATACACTATGTGTCATTAGTTTCCGTCTAATGTTCCCTAGGTGCTCCAGAATGCGTACCCGTAATGGTCGGCTGGTACGCCCTACATACTGGAGTCCACAGGGGCAATTTAGTAGATAGACTACGAATTCAGATTTACAGTTTATGAAATGCGAAATTTTGAACTGTTCCCCTGTTGCTTTAGAGCTAAACTGAATTTTCTCTTTTGTTCCCTGTTTGCAGGCTTTACAGGCGTTACATCTGTGGAGACGTTTTACTTTCTGTAACCAGTTTGAGTCCTGGCCTGTTGTCCTACTTTCTGGCTGAAAAAGGCTTGGTGCTAGCCGCCTTTTAATATTATCTGCCCTCTTATAAATCACCTTGGGTTTCTCTGGGAGGTATTCTTTCAAGGTGGGGTCTCCCTGTAG
>WSYH01014706.1:0-15180 GCA_036426205.1 Ascaphus truei
CCCACCCCTTTCCCCCCCCCCCATCGCCCTTCCTCGCTCCACGTCTGGGAATGGGTGATTTCACCCATTATATAAAATATTGATTTACACTATTGTGTAATTCCATATCACATAATACATATTCACCTGGGCCATTGGGTAATAATAGACGTATTAGTTAGACATCCCTTCACAATATATAATCCATTATTTTTCACTTTATACCACTAACATACGGTTATTTCACATAATTAGGCATTCACTTTAGTATGGCCATTTGAGGGCCTGGTCGCTATGAATAGAAAATATGAATAAAAATTGAGTATTTAGCTCTCATCACATGTACAAATATCTACACAATTTAACACTATAATTCATCTAAAATATTGCACTGTTCACTATATTGTTATTTGTCCTCCGGGCCCTTGCCCTGTTCGTGGCATATAGACTCCAGATATTATGGTCTCCTCAATGTTCTCCTGACCTGAGATCCTAATACATAGGATAATATGATTTTTGTTTTTTTTATTTTAATACATCTATTTATCCAATCATCTGAGAGGGTATATTCGCATTCTGATTGTCTATGGTTGTTATATGACAGTTATATTGTATTGCATCTATACAACACCTTAGACATTGTTTTATGTATTCTTGTTTATTTATTATATTAGCTAGTTCACTCTGTACGAGCCTGTATGGGAATTGCGCCCTTATTATAGGTGGCGTTTGAAATACAAAATTCAGTGCATCCATGTGGATGAACAACAATAGATCTTAGTATATATTTACATGTTAAATATGTTTAAAGCCAATCTAATGGCCCATATGGTGTGTAATTCACATACAGGTTCAACATCTATAATATCTGGTTTTATCCCTTTAAACAATTGCTTTTGGTCATGGACTTGTACACTGACCCATTGAATATTAATCAGCTGTCATATATGTGAAGTTTTTTGAAAATTATCCTATATTGTTTAATCATGTGCAAATGATCAAGGTGCAGTTGGGAATATGTCCGTATATGGAGTGGAATCTTTATACAATCTCCACACAAACGATCTCTCCAATCCTTTCAGGTTATATTCATATTGTTATGTTATTTTATATATATACATGTAATTATATCAATGTAGGTTATCATGTGTACTAGCACGAAACATTTTAGTGAGTGGGGGCGTTCCAAATAATTACCATCATTAGGTTTGCGTATATAATACCGGACCTCCCCCTCTCAAGACATCCCTTTGAAAAAGTTAGCCGTGACTGAAGAAACGTCAGGGAGCGTCATTACGTCAGACGCACTGACATTGAAGTCAATACCAAGCGCGGAGCGGACCGATCCACGCGCAAGTGCTACATAGATACCTACACTATACGGAACTACTTTCTTGGACTTTCTAACAGCACACCAGCCCTGGAAATACTGTTCAAGTTCAACCTAAGCTATTTGTAATTTAGACAACAGGTACTTGTGCCTATATTTGTTTTCCAGTATGTTGAGTTTGTGAATGGATGTTTACCTCACTTCACTTCGGCATCGGTTTGCATAATTAGGTTTAGCTAACTGTTCCCGGGGCTCTCGGTTAGGGGTATTGTCAATACGAAAATGCTCATTCTTAATCAGTTTTCATAGGTACATGGAAGTCTCCCATATGAATCTTTGTTCAGTTTTTTTTTCTACAACAGATTGAAATAACAAACGGATTACAATTGGTGTTCTCCACACAAGAAAGCCCCTTTTACAATCAAAACACACACCGACATCCCCCTTCATTCCAAACCAATGGCTGCCATAAATAGCTAACTGAAAAGGACAAGTGTTTTTATTTTATTTTTAAATATATTACTTTTTGTCACAAGGAATTTTGATAAATTGGCTGTGTTTTATTCATGAATCAACAAACAGTTAATGTTTTACTGTATGTTTACTGTGCATGATGAGGTTTCTCAGAGATTTAGTTATGGTAGAGGGGGGAGTGACATGGGTTTTACACACATGGGTTTTGCCACACTCTGGAGGACAGTATGGTATGTATGTAGGCATATCTTTAATTTAGAGAGAGCCATCCCATGTACATAGCAACTTACAATACACGTGACATAATACATGCGGTTTTGTGTGTGTGTTCGTATAGGTGTTTATTTATCTCTACGCATTTAGCTCTGTTTCTCCTCTAGTTAAGACAGATTGCTAAAACACCAATGCATTCATATGTCTTTGAGGGTTTTCAGTACGTATCTATTATCTTCAGATAAACAAGGTCATTTGTTCATCTTTGGGCCAAAGTATTTAAGGGCTATATCCATGTCAAGTATTGTCCCATCTGCAGGTCCTAACATACTGTACCGGCAAAGCCGCTCTCATAAGGGCCTATTCCCTAAACTTCGAGAAGGACTTAAGTGGCAACGCCCTTTTCAACCGAGTTTTGCATGTATAGCTTCCAAAGCTTCGATAACAGGGCAAACTCACTTGGGAAACGGCTTTTTTTTTTAAATTAAGTTTTCAACAGTAACTGGGAAGGGAGAGGGTGGTAGAACAAAAAGAGAAAGAGGGGGGGGAACAACCATCTGTAACATAATTTTCATACATCAAGAATACACTTTCTTAGCATAGAACATTTTTATGTAACAGAGAATTCAAATTAACTTTCACTTTGGCCCAACAGTGCCCTTCCTGGGCCTTCCCTCATTCGGAAACGGCTTTTTAACAAGCCCGATCACTCTTGCTATTACAAGCCGTGCCGTGCAAGCAGCTGAAAAATGGCCAAACTCGCATTTTTGCCAGTAACTGCCATTCACAAAGCTCCGAGATCCAAATCGACGGGTTAAACATTCACTTTTTTTTCTTCGTTACCTAAGGGCGGTGAGATCAGAATCGTGATTTGCATATGTCAGAGTTTATTTTATTTGACTAATGGATGTAATCCTTGGGTCTCCGGAGAGGGACCACATTATTTCAGCTCTGGAGACCCCCGGCTTCAATCATTAGTGGCTAACCACTAAGGTAATGAGGAGTAAAAATGGCAGAAACGCATGGTTGGTGGTTAAGGGGGTGGTGAATCTTGTAGTTTCCCCAGGGTGGTTGGTTAGGCCTTCTGGAGTGTTGCGGGTGAAGTAGTCCCCTTCAATACCTTAGCAGTTATCTACTTGCTTAAGATAGAGGGGTTAACCCCACCCAGGAGGCCTAACCACCCTGGGGCAACTACAAGCCTCACCCACCCCTCTACCAGCAACAAACCGGGTAAGCAAGTAACCCCTTCATTACCGTATCGGTTAGCCACTGTGTTTAATTTTAATAACATAGGATTGAAGCAGGGGTCTCTGGAGCTGAATTAATTTCAGGTCCAGGAACCCCTCTTCTTCCACTGATACAGGAATCCTCTGTAGGGGTGCTGGTATCTCAGATATCACATGACCATGAATATTTTGAAAAATTGCAGGAGAAACAGACACCCGCTAGGGAGTATATGAAAAGAACAGACAGCGGCACAACTCTTATAGTGTACACATATTATTAAAAAGTGACCAAGTAAATGTGGTTAAGTATTGCACGTACAGAATTCAAGATCCAAGCAGGGAATGTTTATGGTACATGTTACCACTTTTCACCAATCTGCTGGTGCATGTGGAGGCCTGTATGCCGCGAAGCAGGGCGTCCAGCGACCTGAAATGAATGCGGTTCAGCTCTAGAGACCACTGTACAACCTATGTTATTAAATGAAAATTGCACAATCGCCTGTAAGAGCTGTACAGGGAGATGCAGCTGTCTCTCCGTTCAGCTCTTACAGACTGCTGGAGCGAAATAGAACGTTAAGTTCATTTACCTCTTTTTGCAAACACAAACTAGTGGGTTTGTTTTTTTTTTTTACCAAACTCTAAAATGATGTGGATTGTTCTAGTATAACCCGGTCTTACACAAATGGCATATGTTACAATTAGGGAACATGCCAACCTGATCAATAGTGCAATGAATTTACAAAGTTTAGTGAATAAGCCCCATAACCTCTCTCAATACAGGGGAAGCTGTCTTAATAGACAAGTCGTTGCACAGTGTTAGCAAGAACTGCATTATAAGGTGGTCTTTTGTTCTATACATGAGGTCCACAAATCCTAGTATCACTCCTTTTGACACATAATAACGAGTTTGATGATTTGGGTTCTGAGTTTACAGAGGCCGTGTCTGTTTGTTCATTTCAGTTGGTAAAGCAACTTGGAGATAGTAGGCCCCTCTCTCTGTGTTCAAGCTCACTCATCCCACTTTTTTAATGTGTTGGTTATGACAAAATAGAACGTTATGTTTGGTGTCAACATCTCCTGGTTCAAAACAGTGGTGAAAGTAGATTTTTATCTTACACCCCCCCCCCCCCTTTTGGCTTAACCTAGTTCAGCCATGTTCGGTTTTGGCTACTACCTCTGTACTGCCACATGTTAGTCTCGGTAACGTGCAGGCAGTGTTCAGGCCCCAATCGAGTTTTCCCCATAGTGAGAGCTTCCTTGAGTGACAGGGAGCGGGAACATCTGCTGGTTTTCCAATTCGCTGGCTCAGACCTTGGACCTTCCCCCATGGTACTTAGTGGCCTGCACTTCTTAATTTAGTCAGTTGATCTGCCCAGTTCTAGAGCGACGGAGTTCACAGAAGAGTGTGTCAGGGCTCTGTCACCTTCCATCCCCTCCCTTAGGGGAGTGGGAGTGAAGAACCATTACCCGTGCTCCCATTCAGGGAGTAGGGGAAGAGCTAGGCGGACCTGACCATTCTGGAGCCCATGCCTGGGGTTTGAGTCCAGGACCACCCAAGGAAGTGGAGACGCAGTGTTAGTGTGTACAGTTACTGACTGTCTGCTGTATTCTTTAGGCTGAGAAGAATAAAGCTGTTCCTGTTACAAAAATATACTCCTGCTGAGTTTGCAGTCTATCCAGGGGTGGAGTATGGGAGAGTTCTTTGTAGGGATGCTCCAGCACTGCCTGGACCTGAGCAGATGGAGGACGCTGACACAAGATGAAGGAGGACCAATATCACCCCTAACCGTCCCTGTTTTCCCCAACATCGGCAGGATCTCTACCTTCTGTGAGCCAACAGATATCAGCATCAACTACACACTGGCAGTCGGGGAATACCCAGAGGGTATTGGGAACACCTGTTACACTTGCAAGCACCCCCCCACCGCCTTCCCCATGCCTCCCCTCGTTCACAAGCTCTCGCTACCAACCCACAGGTTTCGTTCCCCCCCCCTTCATCTTCTGGTGTAGTTCTCCTTTTCTCACATCCCCCAACATGTCCACCTTATCTTACCCACCACTCTCCTCATCTTATTCACTCAATACCCCCCCTCTCACTTAATCCTGCTTCCTCAATCCCATTCAACCCTCCCCACAACACAGCCACAACACACCCCCCCCTCCACACCAAGTAGTAACCCCCATAAGGATTCCCATCCCCCCACCACCCCAGCCACAATAACACTCACCCAAACAACTAACCACTAATAATACCTGCCACACCATATACCACAATTACCCCCCTACACACAACCACACACAAACCAACACACACCCACCCAGCCAGCCCACAAGCTCACACCACAAAACACACCCCCCACACACACACACACACACACAACACACACCTTATCATTCACTCCCCCCCACACACACAGCTATACCAGCAATATAATCCCAGCCATTCCCACAGTCCCCCCCAACAATTCATCAAATATACTTCCGCACCACCACCACTTGCCCGTGGGAAGTTTGCGCCCAGCTCTCCCCGGGCAGGAGTAAGATGCCTACAACAGCGTTGGAGAGAATCCCTATCTCTCCATTCTCCACTCCCCTTCCTGAGGTCGTTCTGATGCCTCCCTGCATCTCCGTACGTGTCTCCCTCATTATTCCTTTTCTGCGTCTTCCCAGTATTCCCCAATAAACAGAGCGGCCTCCGGTCATGAACAAGAATGCCTAATATGGGCTCCACGTCAACCAGGAGCAAGCTCGATAGGTGAGATACGCATAGTGACGTCCGGTAACAGAGACAGAGAGACGTGAAGATGCAGAGAAACTGGAGGCAATCAGGGAGACGAGAGAGAGCGCAGAGATTTAAATCCCCTATAATCATTATCAGTCACATGGACAGGTAGTCACCTCGCTGTTCCAACGTTTCACTTACAACGAATGGCATATCCAACTGCTTTACAATGCGACCCTAGTCGCTGTTTTCTCGACCCGAGAATGCGTTATCATCCGTTCCGACTGAATGCATTTATCCAACGCTCACCCCGCCACTGATTAACATTGGCTCCTTCACAACGGTTTCACGTATCCAACGCACTTCCAGAACGGATTTCCTTGGAAATAACCGAGGACTGCCTGCAACCACACTTTTTGTTTTAAAAAACAACCGGTAATCTGACGTAATGGACTGTCACTGCCTTTCACCACTGGTTAAAATGCAACAAAAACAAACAGGTTTGATTTGTGTTTGTATCTATGTATATTTTAATTGGTAAAGTGCACGTGCTTACAGAGCTCGCACTAAATCACAGAGTTGATATATTCAAGTTAACCAAGTGCATTTAACAGACAAGTTAAACAATGAACTTTAAGGGAGTCCCTGCTCCATACAAGCGCTCACACTCTAACAGGAATAATGGAACGGATACAATATTAATAGGGGCAAGGTGGCATATGGCAACATATTTGGGAGGAGGGCAAAGAGTTAAGTGCACCATGAGTGTGAGAAGAAGTCGCAGTCCGTAAAATAACCAAATCTTCACGGAGGAGCTTTAAGATTTTAGGCAAGATTAAGTATGGGAGGTTTATGCGGATGAGGAATGTGGCGAGGGCGAAGAGCAGTCTACGGAGCCAAAACTTGAGAGAGGTTTCTAACGGGAGAGCCCAGTGGGACAGTGTAATGAGAAGGATAATAGCTTTAGATTAGAGCTGGCGATGTATGGGATGGTAGTGGAATGTAGAAGCTCTGGAAGGCGAATAATAATGTTTAGTTAATACAGAGTATAAGGGAGCAAGCGACTGAAGGGATTTCAGGAGGGAGGGGAAGAGACCGCCTACGAGATGGGAGAGATACATCTAGCAGGCAGCCTTTTGAATAGATTGTAGTTGACGTTGGGGCAAAAAAAAAAAAGCTCTGAAGCGATAGCGAAATGGTGGGTCTGGCAAGTTGCAACCAAATACAGCAAACTACGCAACAGGATAAACTTGAAAAGGAAAAGAAACGTGTACCAATTCACACCTCGGCTGTGTGCTTAGGACACTGGAGTCGTATTGACTGGACTAATACTGTAAGCTAGGTTATGAATGGTATAAAGATTAACTCCATCTCGACATCCAGGTAAATACATTTACATGCAACGGAGAGAACATGCAGCAGGAAATATTATAGACGATAATTAGTGCTTGGGAACTGGAGATTCTCCACGAAGGGGCAAACCAGACCAATCCCATTTTCCCGGAATTTCTGCAACATTGTTTACGCCAAATCCGTCCCCGTGTACCAAAATTGTCTGCGATGTGGGTACTAGAAAGCGACTGAATTCAGAGAGAGTATATTATCTCTGCTCTACTCTCTCATCATCCAATATCCCTCGAAAACAATCGCCAGCTTAGTCAGCAGTAAGTTTTAGGGTTGTTGTGAAAGATACAAAGTCGTGTGTCATTGCATAGAAGATGGATATGTGAAACCACATGAGTCTAAGAGGTGGCCAAATGGTGTATGAGCTGGAGAACATTTTGGATGGTCCCCAGACCGTTTTCAGTTGCATTGAGCAGTTTCGGAACGCATATGGCAATGTGTAAGAGAGTATGAGTGTTTGAAATATAATGCCATTAAAAATGTGTCTTTGTTCGCTATACCATGAGGTCACACTCCCAGGAGCACTATTTGACACACCACAACACACACCACCACACACACACACAACACACTACCAGTTAGGTCCGGAAATAATTGGACACTGATACAAAAGTTTTGTATATTTCGGCTTGTGGTACAAAATAAATTCAAAGTTACAGTTAAATAATGAATAGGGGCTTAAAAGTGCACGTCTACTCTAGCTTTAGAGTTTGAGGGTATTTGCATCAAATTGGAGAAGGGTTAAATTACATCTCTTTGTAATATGTCGCCCCCTCTTTTTCAAGGGACCAAAAGTAATTGGACAATGGACTTAAAAGCTTTCATAGACAGGTGGGGCTATTCCTTCATTCTTGTCATCATCAATTAAGACGGTAAAAGGTCTGGAATTTATTTCAGGTTGTGGCATTTCGCATTGGAGCCGTTGCTGTGAACCCACAATTGCGGTCCAAAGGAGCTCTCAAGCAAGTGACAGGGCATCCTTAGGCGCAAATAAATAAAAAATAAAGAAAATCCATCCCAACAGCTAGTAATTTCATATCACATAATACATATTCACCTGGGCCATTGGGTAATAATAGACGGTATTAGTTAGACATCCTTTCACAATATATAATCACATTATTTAGTTCACTTTATACCACTAACAATAAGGTCAATTCACATAATTAGGCACTCACTTTAGTATGGCCATTTGAGGGCCTGGTCAGTATGAAATAGAAAATATGGATAGAATGAGTATTTAGCTCTCATCACATATACAAATATATACACTGGCGACACACTTTATTCGAGCTTGGCTAGTCCCACGAATTCGGGTATACCCGGGTGTATTGAGGTTTGTGACTGTTTTCTGCCCGAGTGCATTGAGGTATTTTCCAAGCAGGGATTGAAGCATTTTATTTCCGCTGGCTGCAATACTGCACAGTATATATATATATACTGCATTACAATTCATGAATTTATGCCATCTGGTAGACACGCGAAGCATTGCAGCCTATTAAATCCTAATCATTATCATTTAACAGATGAGCCGCCCATCAGCCAGGCATGAACCCAGGCTGGGAAGGCAAATGCAACGGGGCTTGTCAGAGGTGAGGAGCGGCGCATTCCAGGTATCTGCCAGGTACATACCGGGTATTTGCTCGAATAAAGTGTGTCGGTGCAGTACACAATTTTAACACTACAATTCATCTAAAATATTGCACTTGTCCACTATATTGTCCATTTGTCCTCCGGACCCTTGCCCTGTTCGTGGCATATAAACTCCAGATATTTATGTTCTCCTCAATGTTCTCCTGACTTGAGTCCCAATACATAGGATAATATGATTTATTGTTTATTTTTATTTTTATTTAATATATCTATTCATCCAATCATCTGAGAGGGTATATTATTCGCATTCTGATTGTCTATGGTTGTTATATGTATATATTGTATTGCATCTATACAACACCTTAGACATTGTTCTATGTATTCTTGTTTATTTATATACAGTATTAGCAATGTTCACTCTGTACGAGCCTGTATGGGAATTGCGCACCTGTATTTATAGGTGGCGTTTGAAATACAAAATTCATGCATCCATGTGGATGAAAAACAATAGATCTTATGTATAAATTTACATCTTAAATATGTTTAAAGCCAATCTAATGGCCCATATGGTATGTAATTCACATACAGGTTCAGCATCTATAATATCTGGTTTTATCCCTTTAAATCCAATTGCCTTTTGGTCATGGACAATGTTACACTAACCCATTGATATATTAATCAGCTGTCATTATACAGTATGTGAAGATTTTTTTTGAAAATTATCCTATATATGTTTAATCATGTGCAAATGATCAAAGTGCAGTTGGGAATATGTCCAGTATATGGAGTGGAATCTCTTATACAATCTCTCACAAACGATCTCCTCCAATCCTTTCAGGTTTATTTCATATTATATTGTTATGTTATTTTATTATATTACATGTAATTATATCAATGTAAGGTTAATCATGTGTACTAGCACGAAACATTTTCAGCTGAGTGGGGGCGTTCCAAATAATTACCATCATTAGGTTGCATATATAATACCGGACCTCCCCCTCTCAAGACATCCCTTTGAAAAAGTTAGCCGTGACTGACGAAACGCGTCAGGGAGCGTCATTACGTCAGACGCACTGACATTGAAGTCAATACCAAGCGTTGGAGCGGACCGATCCAAGCGCAAGTGCTACCGATACCTACACTATACGGAACTACTTTCTTGGACTTTCTAACAGCACACCAGCCCTGGAAATCTGCGGGGACGTCTCTCCTTCACCAACGGAGCCAGGAACTGCCCCAAGAGCTTGCAGTTTTGACCGGATGGTGGTGATTATTATCACATATGCTTGATTTTATTGTACTTTTGTAAGTGCGTTTTTTATCCCCCTCCCCTCATTAAATTGACTTTTTTACGCTATGGGCGTGCGCTCTCTCCTCTTTTTTTCCCTTAGATACCTTGTGGACGTGGTTTGTCCACATTGAGAGCTGTCGGAGACCCTGCATACCAGCACCCATATACTTTCATTGGAACTATTTTTGAGGACTGTTTAAAAGCCTTTCTCTTGGGCTTTTTCCCATTTGTTTTATGTTTGGTATGGTCACTATTTCTATTATTTTTGGTTTATATAATATTTATTTCTTATGCCATCTAGGAATACTCCACAGATAGTTTCACATTTAATTTAGATTTGTTGAGTATAAATATATCCACACTGGTTCACTTCATCACAGAGGCGAGCTTTTTTTTTTTTCTTTTTGTGTGTCATATATAGATATCTCTGTATCGTAACACGTGATCTCCGACACATGTCATGTCACTTGTGTAATTTATAGCTTGTGTATATATATATATCTCTTATAGTCCACGTCTCTCTCCGGAACACATCATGTCACTGTTGTATGTTAGCTATTGTATCTATATATATCGTCCTGTATAGTACCGTGATCTCCGACACTAGTATGTCCCTGTTGTATGTTATCTCTATGGGTAATATATATATGATATATATCTCTCTGTAGAGTAAATTGATTCTCCGGACACCTGTCTGTCACTGTGTATGTAGAGCTATGTGTATATATATAGATCTCTGTATAGTACACGTGATCTCCGGACACTGTCTGTCCTGTGTATGTATGCTATGTGTGATATAATATAGATATAGATATATCTCCGTAATAGTACACGTGATGCTCCCTCCGGACACGTGTCATGTCCACTGTTGTATGTATAAGCTATGTGTATTATATATATCTATATATATATCTCTGTAACAGTACCTGTGATCTCCGGACACGTGTCATGTCAGCTGTGTATGTATAGCTATTTGTGTTATATCTATATATCTCTGTATAGTAACGTGATCTCCGGAACACAATGGCATTCACTGTTGGTATGTATAGCTATGTGTGTAATATATTATCTCTGCTATATTACACGTGATCCCGGACACATGTCATGTCAACTGTGTATGTATAGCTATGTGTGTAATATATATCTATATCTCTTTATATTACAAAACGTGATCTCCGGACACGTGTCCTGTCAACTGTGTATGGTATAGCTAATGTGTATATATATCTCTGTATAGTACAGTGATCTCCCGGACCCATGTCATGTCAAACTGTTTGTATGTATCTTAGCTATGTGTATATATATATATCTCTGTATAGTACAGCGTATCTCCGTCACATGTCATGTCACTGTGTATGTTAGCTATGTGTATTATATATATCTCTGTATAGTACATTGCTTCTCCGGACACATGTCACTGTCACTGTTCTGTCATAGCTATGTTTTATATATATATATATCTTCTGTATGTACACGTGATCTCCGGACACATTCCATGTCCTGTGTAATGGTATAGCTATGTGTGGTATATATATATCCTGTATATTACACGTGATCTCCTCCGGACACATGTCCTGTCACTGTGTATGTATAGCTATGTGTATAAATAATATAATAACTCTTGTATAGTACACGTGCATCTCCGACACATGTCAATGTCACTGGTGTAATGTTATAGCATGTGTGTATATTATCATAATCTCCTGTCATACCGTATCTCGGACACATTTCATGTCCTGTGTATGTATAGCTATGTGTATAATAATATATAATCTTCTGTATAGTACAAACGTGATCGTCCGGACGCATGTCTGCACTGTGGTAATGTTAAGCTATGTGTGTATATATTTATCTCTGTATAGTGACACGTGTATCTCCGGACACATGTCCAGTCCTGTTAGATGTATAGCTAATGTGTATATATATTATATATATCTCTGTTAGTCTCACGTGATCTCCGGACACATGTCATGTCCTGTTTCATGTATAGCTATGTGTGTATAATATAAGATATCTTCTGTATGTAGTACTTGACTCCGGACACGTGGTCATGTCACGTTATGTATATGGCTATGTTGTGTATTATTATATATATATCTGTATAGTAACGTGATCGCCGGACACATGTCCATGTACACTGTGTATGTATAGCTATGTTTTGTGTATAGATATTATATCTCGGTATAGTCACGTGATCTCCGACCATGTCATGTCCACTGTGTATTTATATCTATGTGTTAGATATATATATATCTCTGTAGAGTACACGTGATCTCCGTCCGGACACATTCATTTCACTGTGTTATGTTAGCTATGTGTGTAATATCTATCTCTGTATAGTACACTTGATCTCCCGACACATGTCATGTGTCACTTGTAGGTATAGCTCTGTGTCATTATATATCTCTCTGTATAAGTACAAAGTACAAACGTGAATCTCCGGACACATGTCATGTCACTGGTATGTATAGCTAGGTGTGTATATATATATCTCTGTAATTCGTACACGTGGAGTCTCCGACACATTCATGTCACTGTGTATTTTTTTTCTACGCTATTTGTGTAATATATATATCTCCTATAGTACCCGTGAATCTCCCGACACGATTCATGGTCACCTGTGATACTATAGCTATGTGTATATATATATGTATATATATATATTATCTCTGTTAGTAACACGTGATCTGCCGACACTACATGTCATGTCACTGTGGTATTTATAGCTATGTGTGTATATATATATTAGTGCTGTAACAGACAGTACAACGTGACGTTATGATATCCACTAACGGTAATAAAAGCTCCTCAGACATAACAATAGGAAAAGGGAGTCCCTGCGCTGAAGAGCTCACACTCTACTGCCGTGTAACGGGGCGCTGCAGAGCGATGTGCCTCTGCCGTGTAACGGGGCGCTGCGGAGCGATGTGCCTCTGCAGTGTAACGGTGGTGCTGCGGAGCGTGCGCCTCTGCCGTGAAACGGGGCGCTGCGGGGATGTGCCTCTGACCGTGAACGGGGCGCTGCGGAGGCGATTTGCCTCTGCTGTGTAACGGTGCGCTGGGAGGCAGTGCCTCTGCGGTGACGGTGGCCTGCGGATCGAATTGTGCCTCTGCAGTGTAACGGGCGCTGGCGGAGGCGACGTGGCCTCTGCCCGTGTCACGGCGCGCTTCGGAGCGATGTGCCTTGCTGTGTAACGGGGCGCGGCGGAGCGATGTGCTCTGCGTGTACGGCGCTGCGGAGCGATGTGCCTCTGGCCCGTGTACGGGGCGCTTCAGAGCAAGTTTCCTCTGCCTGTAACGGGGGCTGCAGAGCGATGGTGCCTCTGCCGTTTTTGTTACTGGCGCTGCGTAGCGATGTTGCCCTGCTTTGTAACGGGGCGCTGCGATGCGATTTCCCTCTGCGTGTAACTGGGCGCTGCGGTCCTATGTGCCTCTGCTGTGGTAACGGGCTTGCGGAGCGATTTTCCTCTGCCTTGTACGGGGCGCTGCGGAGCGAACGTTCTCTGCCGTGTACCGGGCGCTGCGGACGACGTGCCTTCTGGACGTGTAACGGGGCGCTGCGGAGCGATGCGCCCTCTGCTTGTGTAGACGGGGCGCTGCGGGGAGCATGCTCCTCTGCCGTTAACACCGGGGCGCTGCGGAGCGATTGGGGGTTGGCCCTCTGCAGTTTAACGGGCGCTGCGGAGCGATGCTCCCTGCCGTGGTAACGGGGCGCTGCGGAGCGATGCGCCTCGGCCGTGTAACGGGCGCTGCTGATCGATGTGCCTCTGCCGGTGTACTTGGGGCGCTGCTGCAGTCGTGCGCCTCTGCTGTGTAACGGGGCGCTGCGGAGCGATCGTCTCTGCTGTTAAACGGGGCCGCTGCGGCGCTCTGTGCCTCTGCTGTGTAACGGGCTCTGCTGAGCGATCGCCTCTGCGCGTGTAACGATGCGCTGCGGAGTCTGATCGCCTCTGCTTTGTAACGGGCCCGGGTTTCGGAGCGATGCGCCTCTGGCCGTGTAAGGGGCGCTGCCGGAGCGATGTCATCTGCCGTGTAACGGGCGCTTGCGGAGCGATTCGTCTCTGCTGTGTACGGGCGTGCGGAGTGCGATGTGCTCTGCTGTGTAACGGGGCCCGCTGCGGAGCGATGCGCGCTGCCTGTAACGAGGCGCTGGCGGAGTCGATGCGGGCCTCTGCTGATGTAACGGGCGCTGCGGCGCGTGCGCCTCTGCCGTGTATGGGGCGCTGCGGAGCGATGTGCCCTCTGCCGTTTAACGGGGCGCTGCGCGGCGATGTGCTGTGCCTTTTAACGGGGCGCTGCGGAGGATGTGCCTCTGCCGTGTAATGTGGCGCTGCAGAGCGTTTGGCCTCTGCGCCGTGTAGACCGGCGCGAGCGATGTGCCTCTGCCGTTGTAAGCTGGCGCTGCAGAGCGATTTGCCTCTGCTGTGTAACGGGGCGCTGCGGAGCATTTTGCCTCTGCTGTGTAACGGGGCGCTGCGGAGCGATGTTCTCTGCCCGTGTAACGGGCGCTGCGGGCGAGTGCCTCTGCTGTGTAAACGGTGCTCTGCGGTCGATGTGCCTTGCTCTGTGTAACGGGGCGCTGCGGAGCGTGTGCCTCTGCCCGTTTAACGTGGCTCGGCCGGAGCGATGTGCCTCTGCAGTGTAATGGCGCTGCGGTGATCGATGCGCCTCTGCAATGTAACGGGGGCGCTGCGGAGCGATTGCCTCTGCCGTTAACGTGGCGCTTCGGAGCGATGTGCCGTCTGCTGTGTATACGTTGGCGCTGCGAGCGATGCCTCTGCTGGTGAACGGGGCGCTGGGATGCGTTCGCCCTGCTGTGTAACGGGGCGCTGCTGAGTCGATGCGCCTCTGCCGTGTACGGGTTGCTGCGATCGATGCGCTTCTGACGTTGTAACGGGGCGCTGCGGAGCGATGTGCCTCTGCCTTGTGGGGGGAGGGGGGAACGGGT
>WSYH01014707.1:0-15179 GCA_036426205.1 Ascaphus truei
AGGGGACTGAGATGCGAGGCCGGGGGTGAGATGCGTGCGCCTCCACGGCGAGCACCGGCCGCCCAAGCAGCCTGAGAACTTTGCCTTCACCGTGGCCGAGTGCGCGTGGCGCTGCCGGGGCAGCTTTATCCCTGCCCGTTACAACCCAGAGGAAGAGGAGGAGGAAGAGCCCGGCCAGGGAGGCGGTGGGGAGATGGGGCCGCGGCCTAGCTTCTCTGCGTCATCCCCAGTGTCAGACTGGTAGCCGGCGGAGGCCAGGGGGGAGGAGAGCCCCAGGGGCAGCCCGAGAGGAGCGCGGCTGGGTGCGAGGTGAGGAACCGTAGGGGGAGGGATCTTACATGCATCTCTGCCTTTCAACCCCCTGGCCCTGACTTTCACCCCCCCGGCCCTGCCTTTCACACCCCCGCCCTACCTTTCACCCCCCCCCTGCCCCTGCCTTTCACCCCCCTCTCCCCTGCTTTTCCCCCCGCCCCTGCAATCCCGGGCAACACCGGGTATATCAGCTAGTCTCTATATAAAAATAATTACCTAGAGCTTTTCCCTAGATTAAAACGGGATCTTCTACTCTGGAACGGCCTATGTCATATTATTTAAGTTAAGATGAATATTCTCCCGAAACTGCTTTATTGTTTCCAGACACTCCCGGTCTCTATTCCGATGAAATATTTAAGGGATTTGCAGAATAAGATTATGCCATTTATTTGGGGTAACAAAAGACCAAGGGTGCCGAGATCAGTTATGCTTGCACCCAGAGTGAGAGGGGGTCTGGCGGTTTCTGAGATCAGGAAATATTATTTAGCAGCCAATTTGAAACAGGTGGTTTTCTGGCATTCCCAAGAGGGTCAATGGGTAGATATAGAAAATAGATATATTAATTCCAGGGCATTCCCTGCTCTTTTATGAAATAAAAAGCCAACAAAAGACCTTAAACCAGACCTTTTTGACTAGGCAGTAATTACATTTTCTATTAAGATTTGGCTGTCACGATAGCTTACAGGGTTATAATATACACCAAATTACTGGGTTGAATTGAATACGACTGTGATATGATAAAGAGATTTTATTCCTTCAAATAAGGTGGACACACAATGTTGGACAAATAACAAACGGAATATTTACACTTACTTGGGATGGGGACCATGAAGTAGCCAGGATTCAGGCTAGCAATTCATTCAACAATACAGGATACAAATGAATACAACTGGGTAGAGGACTTACAGTCACTTAAATAAATTTTAGCCTCTACTCCTTAACATTGGGACCCAGGTATTGGAGAACAATTATCTGGAGCCAATTAACTTTTGCCAGCTCACGTGGGAGCAAGCTGGTACATGCCCCCTGGTAGGTGGGACATGTGAACACACTGTCAGTCAGAGTCCCATTTAGTGCACCCCACTCTTAAACCTGGTGCCTCTGAATCTACCATCTGTATTTCTTCACAGAGGAAACGCTGACTGGAGATGTGATTTGTGGCCCTTGAACATAAACAACCAGATCCTGCTATCTCTCCCCCCTACATACTTAATCTGGAAGGTGAAGCCTTGATCAAGACAAGGCACGCAGACACACTGGCGCCTGATGGCTCATTACAATTCCAAATGGCTAGGAACTTTCGTGGGCAGCCCTGACTATACAGAAATATATCACAATTAATATATATCAAAAATATTCCGTTCAGTTAATCTGAGAGGGCTGAAACCTGCCATGCAATCCTGACTCAGGGGTCTCTGTCTTGTGGCCAAATTTCAGCCCTCCAGGTATTGTGATATCAGAGATAATGTTTTCAGGTCCGAAACCTCATTTCAAAAACAGCAGTAATTGCAACAGCCATGTAAATTCTGCATAGGAATACATGGCATTCTCTATGTCACTGCAAATGGTGGCCAACAAGGCGGCAAGGGGAACAAAGGGCCATAAACATTAAAACACAGTTAACCAATTCCCTTCCGGCCTGATCCCAGTGTAGATGTTTGGTGCAATCACATCAAAGGGCGGGAACACATAAAACAAAAGGGAATACATTTTGTGCTGAAGCAGGGGACTGCAGAAATTCATGTATATGATTCCATTAACCCCTTGCATCCAGCACGATTGTAGGGGCTGCCAACTGGGGGTTGACCCCTTTATTACACGCCTGGCAAGCCTACCATGACATAGGTGTGATGGGAGCTTTGTGACAGGCTATTAATAATACACACCAAATATATATAACTGGGTTGAACTGGTACGAGACTTAGATATGATAAAATATAATTTATTCCTTGATAAAGGTGAACACACAAGATATACAAATATCAGGCAAAATATAGACACTCACTTAAAATGGAATGATGAAACAGTCACATCTGGACTGGCAGTTCATACAGCAATCTTCATAATCATCAAGACACGAAAAACATGAAAGACAATAGCCATAGGCTGAGCCTGGTTCTTATACAATTATTTCCCTTTGAACACAACCTAAACCAAGCCCCTCTCATAAATCAGCGGTGAAGTTGACAGTTTTCCTCAGAGTAAAACTCCTCCCACCCAAGGACGTTTAAAAACTGCTTTTCCCTATCTAAATAACTTCATAACTTCAGTTCAGTATTACTTACTGGCACGCAATGCATATTAATACATTCCGTAACGCATGACGCTCCCAATGAGACTAAATATTACCGTGTACTACTAAAATTAAAAGAGATATTAATATCAGTCTGTTAGGACCGGCTAAACACCAGGTGTCTGTAACCGTTAGTTGCGGGATATCCCACGAATACACATATTCTGTAGCCCCACTCCTAAATCAGAGGCGTTTGGCCAGTCTACCACATGGCAGGATACTATGGTTTGTAAGTGTGAGTTATAACGCTCACAATCCACTCCAGCTTCCTGCAAACAGGTAGGCAAACGGTAGCCTTTGATCAGGTCTGTTTCCTCCCCATTTGGGTCGCTCCCTGACCATTTGCATTTAGTAGGCGGCCATCTTTGAGGGTAATTTAAACAAAGGCTAGAATCACTGTTTTAACATTAACCCTTTCCCTCCGGCAGAACCCTAGTGTATGTGTGGGTGCAAACACTAGGATAACACAATACAGTTACACAGGGAATAAGCATTTGGATATTGAAGCGAGGTAAAAACATACTATCTGGACCTCAGTCCAGTTACCCCTTGCTTCCCAGGTGAGGTAGAGGTGGCCAATTGGGGTGTACCACTTTCAATACCCGGGCCAAATCTCCCCATCGTCACACTCCCCTGCTCAGGGGTGCCTGGTGCCCCAGCTGCTCTCCCCCTGGCACTGGATACCACTGGCGCCCTTGAAGCACTCAATAAGTCCTGAGGGTTGGCCTGGCAAAATTGTCCTCCGGCATTGTCCATACATTGTCCTGGCCATATTGATCGTGAAGTCCAGATCCTGCAGAGCAGGGCTCCACCGTTGCCGTCAGGCATTCTCCTTTGCCTCCCTCTGCCCCCTCACCCAGTGCCTGGTGAACCAAGTCTATGGTGAAGGGCCCCTTTGCAGACCAGGCTGCACACTGCCAGAGACTGGCATGTCTCTGCACCAACAGAGACAGCTATCCACACAGACCATCGCTTTCCTGTCAACCAAGTCTGGGAAAGAGCTATGTCACTATCCTGTAGTGACCCTACCTGCCATGGCCCTGTGCCCACTTGTAGCTGCTCTGCTATAATCCTCTCTCCTCCCTGGCTGCTATCTACCCACAGCCCTCCTTTGGGACCCTGGGGAATCTGTCAGGGGGGTGGACTCCTGGCCAGTCAGAACAAGGACCTTCTGCCTACCCTAGCCCATCCTACTTCTGCTCGCCAGCTGCCTGACACCCCCAGCCCTCCTATCCTCCCCCTGCTCACGGTGTCTCCCTGCCTAGCCTCCCCTAGGCCCAGCCCAACCTCACCTGCTGCTTACCTACCCTGCAGCCCACCTGCACTCCTCTCTCCCTGGGCATCCTAACCCAAACCTGGAACTACCTGAGTGCACTACCTCCATGACCATGTCTCCCCCTTACCAGGGATGAGCTCAGGGGCAACCTCTCCAGATGCAACCGCCTTAGCTCTTGGCTGGCAGGGTATCCCTGGGGGTGGCACAAGCTGGCCACACGCCCATGATACCCCAGCCCATAGCCAGCTGCAACAGGGGGTTGCTTGATCTGAGAAACCCCCTGAGGCTCTGCCGGTAATGGAAACTCTAGCTGCCATACCTGCTGCTGTCCCTCCCCGGCTACCACTAGCCCTTCTTCTCCCACGGAGATCTGATGCTGGCTACCTACCTGCAGCTCCCCTCACTCACTCCAGCTTCTCCCTATCTAATCCTAACCTGGATCCTAGGATACCTGAGTGAGGCCATTTCCCTGACACTGTCTCCCCATTACCGGGGATGAGCTCAGGTTGCTGGTGCAGATTGCACCCACCTTAGCTCCTGGCTGGCAGGTCATCTGGGGGTGGTCTAACTTTGCCCACAACCCCTGATACCTCACCCAAGCAAGGCTGCAACAGTGGGGCTCTTAAACCGAGAGTCCCCTTGCTGCTCCGCCCGGGTAATAGGGAATCTGGCTGAACTCACTTGCTGCCTTCCCTCCCCGTTCCCACTGGCCCACCCAACCGCTCCTCCCAGTCCTCCTACCCTAGAGCTGGGTGCTACGGGGCTAAGCCCATCTCCCTGAAGCTGTGCCCCCATTACCGGAGTGACTCAGGGTTGCTGTGCAATGCCTCCCACCTTAGCTTCTGCCCGGCAGGTAATCTGGGGGTGGTCTAACTTTGCCACAACCCCTGATACCTCCGGCCTAGCCAGGCGCAACAGTGGGGGCTCTTAACCGGAAGTCCCCTTGCTGCTCCGCCAAGGTATGGGAAGTCTCGCTTGCCCTACAGCCAGCCCTTCCTTCCCCTCCCCTGGTACCTACTACATCTCCTGCACCCCCCAGTCACCCGTATAGTGAAACACCAGGTACCGTCATGGGAAAAATAAGTCAGAGTCCATTCTGCGACTTGGTCTGGCTTACCTCGCTGGTCCCCGCAGAGACCGCCCGCCTTCGTTGGTTCCATTGCAGGGGGACTGGAGTGGCCGCTGCGGCACCATCTGGCTGGCAGCACGAACAGCCGCTGCCGCGACAGTGCCCGGGTTGGTACAGGTACAATGGTGCAGGACAGGTCCCAGGTCTTTTGTGGATGAACACAGCTCCCGCTAAACAGGTAAAATAACCCCCTCCCTCCCGCAACCCTGTCCCTCCCCAAATAAAATTGCCGCCGGCAGGATGCTGGAGTGGCGGCTACTAAATATTACCGTGTACTACTAAAATTAAAAGAGATATTAATATCAGTCTGTTAGGACCGGCTAAACACCAGGTGTCTGTAACCGTTAGTTGCGGGATATCCCACGAATACACATATTCTGTAGCCCCACTCCTAAATCAGAGGCGTTTGGCCAGTCTACCACATGGCAGGATACTATGGTTTGTAAGTGTGAGTTATAACGCTCACAATCCACTCCAGCTTCCTGCAAACAGGTAGCCTTTGATCAGGGTCTGTTTCCTACCCATTTGGTCGCTCTCCTGACCATTTGCATTTAGTAGGCAGGCATCTTTGAGGGTAATTTAAACAAAGGGCTAGAATCACTGTTTTAACATTAACCCTTTCCCTCCGGCAGCAACCCTAGTGTATGTGTGGGTGCAAACACTAGGATAACACAATACAGTTACACAGGGGAATAAGCATTTGGATATTGAAGCGAGGTAAAAACACATTACTGGACCTCAGTCCAGTTAACCCCTTGCTTCCCAGGTGAGGGTAGAGGGTGGCCAATTGGGGTGTAACCACTTTAATCCCGGGCCAAATCCTCCCCATCGTCACACCTCCCCTGCTCAAGGGGTGCCTGGTGCCCCAGCTGCCTCCCCCTGGCACTGGGATACCACTGGCGCCCTTGAAGCACTCAATAAGTCCTGAGGGGTTGGCCTGGCAAAATTGTCCTCCGGCATTGTCCAATACATTGTCCTGGCCATAGTGGATCGTGAAGTCCAGATCCTGCAGAGCAGGGCTCCACCGTTGCCGTCAGGCATTCTCCTTTGCCTCCCTCTGCCCCCCACCCAGTGCCTGGTGAACCAAGTCTATGGTGAAGGGGCCCCTTTGCAGACCAGGCTGCACACTGCCCAGAGACTGGCATGTCTCTGCACCAACAGGAGACCAGCTATCCAGCACAGACCATCGCTTTCCTGTCAACCAAGTCTGGGAAAGAGCTATGTCACTATCCTGTAGTGACCCTACCTGCCATGGCCCTGTGCCCACTTGTAGCTGCTCTGCTATAATCCTGACTCTCCTCCCTGGCTGCCTATCTACCCACAGCCCCTCCTTTGGGAACCCTGGGGAATCTGTCAGGGGGGTGACTCCTGGCCAGTCAGAACAAGGGACCTTCTGCCTACCTAGCCCATCCCTAGCTTCTGCCAGCTGCCTGACACCCCAATGACCTCCTATCTCCCCCTGCTCCACGGTGTCTCCCTGCCTAGCCTCCCCTAGGCCCAGCACCTCAGCCTGCTGCTTACCTCCCTTGTGTTTTAGTTACCAACTTCCCTCCATCTGTAGCTATCAACTTCAGTTCCAGAAAGCTCATTTCCCTCTCATTATCCAGATTAGTTAAGGACAGATTTCTGGTGTTGTTATTAATATATTTTATAAATTTGCCTACAGATCATTGATCCCCATCCCATACACATAAAATGTCGTCGATAAAATGACGCCATATAATGATGTTATTTTTGAAAGGATTATTACTCAAAATGTATCGAAATTCCCATTCTCCCATGTTCAGGTTTGCGAAACTGGGGGCAAATCTTGTGCCCATAGCAGTTCCGCAAACCTGCAGGAAGAATTCATCCAGAAACATAAAATAATTATGTTTCAAGATGAATCCGATTGAGTCCAAAATGAACCTTCTATTATGTGGATGTAACTCCACATCACCTGATAGAAAAAAGTCAACAGCTGCCATACCTTCTAAATGCGGTATATTTGTATAGAGGGCCTGCACATCACATGTGAGCCATCTATACGAATCTTTCCACTTAAGATCTTGTAACAAATTTAATACTGATGTGGAATCCCTTAGGTGGGAGGGAAGTTTAACCACATAGGGCTGGAGGAAATGGTCAACATATTGCGATAAATTTGCAGTTAAACTCTGAATTCCCGATATAATCGGTCTACCAGGGGGATTGATTAATGATTTATGTGTTTTGCGGAGATAATAGAATATTGGGATTTTAGGACAGTTGGAATAAAGAAAATCAAATTCATTTTTTGTGATAACCCAGGTATTTAAGGCCTGATCCAGAAGTATCTTAAGATTTTTCAAAAAGTCATTGTTAGGGTCTTTCTTAAGTCTCATATAGGAGGAGGTGTCATTCAAGAGTCCAAGGGCCTCTCCTTCATAATCTTTACGATCTTGTAAATTGACACCTCCTCCCTTATCAGCTTGTCTAATGATTAGATTTTTGTTTTCTTTCAAAAACTTCAAAGCCAAATTAAATTTTTTACTGAGATTATATGACGGGAGCTTTGTGACAGGCTATTAATAATACACACCAAAATATATATATATAACTGGGTTGAACTGGGACGAGACTTAGATATGATAAAATATAATTTATTCCTTGATAAAGGTGAACACACAAGATATACAAATAACAGGCAAAATATAGACACTTACTTAAAGATTATGACAAGAAAGCCATCAGGATACAGGATGGGCCATTTCTTCCATATTTCAGTTGACATCACAGCAAGACAGGCAGGTCATGAAGACACATGAAGGACATGAAGACACGAGGAACTTTGCACGAAGACAAGGAGTAAGGGGGGACTCTGGCTTATATACCATTTTAACCCTTCTCTTACAATTAAGATGCCGCGCTGTCTATAAAAAATCCTTTTGAAGCTTTTTGAAGCAGATTTTTGACTTCCATTGTTAGTGTTAAGTATCACACTTAAAAAACGGTCAGTTCCATATACACTGTAAATAACTTCATAACTTCAGTTCAGTATTACTTACTGGCACGCGAGCCATTTTAATACATTCCGTCACGCATGACGCTCCCAATGAGACTAAATATTACCGTGTAATACTAAAATTAAGAGAGATATTAATATCTGCCTCTTAGTATCTATTAAACCTCAGGTGTTTGTATTCGTTAGTTGGGGCTTGGTCCCACGAATACACATATGTAACTCTTAGCATGTTCAGCCGAGGACATCTCATAATATTCTTATATTTAATAAGGTCACTCATTCTGATCTCTCCTTGGGTAACTGCACCCAATCAATAAATCTCTTTGAAGCCGGGACCCCTTGTTAGTGGACATTTGTCACATGGTGTTAGATTTCACACCCAATGCCCCAGACCTCCTGAATCGGTGGCGTTTGTAAGTGAGAGTTATAACGCTCACAACCCACTCCAGCTTCCTAACCATTTGGTCGCTCTCCTGACCATTTGCATTTAGTAGGCAGGCATCTTTGAGGGTAATTTAAACAAAGGGCTAATATCACTGTTTTAACATTAACCCTTTCCCTCCCGCAGCAACCCTAGTGTATGTGTGGGTGCAAACACTAGGATAACACAATACAGAGGGGAATAAGCATTTAGATATTGAAGCGAGGTAAAAACACATTACTGGACCTCAGTCCAGTTAACCCCTTGCTTCCCAGGTGAGGGTAGAGGGTGGCCAATTGGGGTGTAACCCCTTTAATCCCAGGCCAAATCCTCCCCATTGTCACACCTTCCCTGCTCAAGGGGTGCCTGGTGCCCCAGCTGCCTCCCCCTGGCACTTGGATACCACTGGTGCCCTTGAAGCACTCAATAAGTCCTGAGGGGTTGGCCTGGCAAAATTGTCCTCCGGCATTGTCCAGTACATTGTCCTGGCAACAGTCGATCGTGAAGTCCAGATCCTGCGGAGCAGGGCTCCACCATGGCCGCCGGGCATTCTCCTTTGCCTCCCTCTGCCCCCCACCCAGTGCCTGGTGAACCAAGTCCATGGTGAAGGGGCCCCTTTGCAGACCAGGCTGCACACTGCCCAGAGACAATAAACACAAAAAACAAAACTGTGCGCTACTACCTAACTACCTATAAAGTTTAAATGTATAAATATATACAGTGCAGTGACTATACCATCAATTTAGTGATAAAAAAATTATAAAAAATTAAACCACAACTACCACAGTGAGATAATTATACATTAAATAATAAGTGCCACATAACCGTGTTGGGGATAATATGCAAGTAATGATGGTGTCTATTTTAAGTCAACTAATATTGTGTTTCTTTTATTCCAGCATGTTTTTAATTATTTATGCTAGGTTTTGTCTATATGTAAGTTTATATTAAATAGGTATTGTTTTTTTTTTTTTTTCTTCGTTTTTCTGTTAATAAAGTTGTTGTTTTAAAAGTAAACTACACATCTTCCCTATCACGCAGACCATTACCTATTATAGAAGATTGGTCTATCCCTAATTGGTTGACCAATAAGGTATCTATGTGAGGTATTTAAGACCTCTGGGTAATGGCCTAATTAATCCCTGAAGAAGTAGTTAATTCTACGAAACTAGTTGGATGTAACATTCTATTGCCTTATATCTGCTTACATTGGCCTTTGTCTATGTATTGGCCTGTCCTGTTTCTATTTCATCCTGTGTGCTGTTTTGGACACTTGTGAGAGACTTTGTAAGACTGTTCAAACTTCCCTATTGAATCCACCACTGCTGCATCGTGGCACGCTGAGAGCACCCCAGTAAGCTGCGTTTTAACCTCTGTGCAGAGGATACACCTGCCGAGGTACAGGAGCAGCTTCATATCGGCCAGGAAGCAGGAGCGATTTCACCGAGCCCCAGTACCAGCTGCTGAACCTGGCTGCATGAAGGGAAATCCCCTTGGGAGTGAAAAGACTGACGTCCTGCCCCAGAATCAACTGAGCTGCAGCAGCAGAGGGAAGCAAGCACCTGAATCTACAGCTAACAGCTGCCGAGTGGTAAACAGTGTGATACACACTACATGCCTTTTACCAACTTTTTTCATGTACGCAGATATATTACCCCCTTTTTAATTCTATAATATATTGTTGAATTTGCTTCACTATTTGGCGTTGTGCGCTGTTTTCTTTTGTTTCCACACTGCCCAGAGACTGGCATGTCTCTGCACCAACAGGAGACCAGCTATCCAGCACAGACCGTCGCTTTTCTGTCAACCAAGTCTGAGAAAGAGCTATGTCACTATCCTGTAGTGACCCTACCTGCCATGGCCGTGTGCCCACCTGTAGCTGCTCTGCTATACTCCTGACTCTCCTCCCTGGCTGCCTATCTACCCACAGCCCCTTCTTTGGGAACCCTGGGGAATCTGTCAGGGGGGTCACTGCTGGCCAGTCAGAACAAGGGACCTTCTGCCTACCTAGCCCATCCCTAGCTTATGCCAGCTGCCTGACACCCCACTGACCTCCTATCTCCCCCTGCTCCACGGTGTCTCCCTGCCTAGCCTCCCCTAGGCCCAGCACCTCAGCCTGCTGCTTACCTCCCTGCAGCCCACCTGCACTCCTCTCTCCCCTGGGCAATCCTAACCCAGACACTGGAACTACCTGAGTGCACCTACCTCCCTGACCTTGTCTCCCCCTTACCAGGGATGAGCTCAGGGGCACCTCTCTAGATGCAACCGCCTTAGCTCTTGGCTGGCAGGTATCCCTGGGGTGGCACAAGCTGGCCACCGCCCATGATACCCCCAGCCCATAGCTAGGCTGCAACAGGGGGTTGCTGATCTGAGAAACCCCCTGAGGCTCTGCCAGGGTAATGGGAAACTCTAGCTGCCATACGTGCTGCTGTCCCTCCCCGGCTACCACTAGCCCTTCTTCATCCACGGAGATCTGATGCTGGCTACCTACCTGCAGCCTCCCCTCACTCCGCTTCGCCCTAGCTAATCCTAACCTGGATCCTAGGGATACCTGAGTGAGGCCATCTCCCTGACACTGTCTCCCCATTACCGGGGATGAGCTCAGGGTTTCTGGTGCAGATGCACCCACCTTAGCTTCTGTCTGGCAGGTAATATGGGGGTGGTCTAACTTTTCCACTACCTCTGAAATCTGGGGGTGGTCTAACTTTGCCACAACTCCTGATACCTCCGGCCCATAGCCAGGCTGCAACAGTGGGCTCTTAACCGAGAGTCCCCTTGCTTCTCCGCCAGGGTAATGGGGAAGTCTAGCTGCCCTACAAGTTTCCCTTCCTTCCCCTCCCCTGGTACCCCTATCTCCTACCACCCCCCAGTCACCCGTAAAGTGAAACAACAGGGTATAGTCATAGGGAAAAATAAGTCAGAGTCAGTCTGCAACTTGGTCTCGCTTACCTCGCTGGTCCCCGCAGAGACCGCCGCCTTCGTTGGTCCTAATTGCAGGGGGACTGGAGTGGCCGCCGCCGGCACCATCTGGGCTGGGCAGCAACGGGCCGCTGCCGTGACAGCGCCCTGGTTGGGTACAGGTACAACGGTGCAGGACAAGGGTCCCAGGTCTTTGTGGAGGAACACAGCTCCATGCAAACTTGGTAAAATAACCCCCTCCCGCAAACCTTGTCCCTCCCCCCGAATAAAATTGCCGCCGGCAGAATGCCGGAGTGGCGGCTCCTTCTCTGCCGCCGCCGCCGCCGGTTCTCCGCCGGGATCAGGTGGATGGCCGTCGCTCTCCGCCGCTGTTGCTGATGCAGCCCATCCAGGTTCTCCAGGAGACATCCCGAGGAGGGTTGTCGCCCTGGCTGGGCAGGAGCCATCAGAGGATGCCACTAACTGGGTCATCTTTTCCGCAGCTCATGAGCGCTGGCCCTGAGGGGCTTCTTTGCCCGACCGCGCATGGTCAGGGCACCGGGCATTATTGTGGCCCGTTTGGTGGCAGTGCCGCAGCGCCTGCTGGAGCTTCTCCGCCACCGGTGGACTACCCCAGCAAGGGGCAACGGAGTCCAGAGCGGAGTTGCTTGAGCGCCGGGCTCATTCCAGAGCTCCTCCGCCGCCGGTTGACTAACCCCAGCAAGGGGCAACGGAGTCCAGAGCAGAGTTGCTTGAGCACCGGGCTCTGGGAGGGGATAAGCGGGTCGGTGTGGTACCGACGCCAGGAACTGGGTCCACTTCGCTAGGAACCACGTCTTGCCCAACGCACACACCAGTGCTAGCTTTTTCATGGAAAATGGACGGGCCACCGCAACGGCCGTTACCTCTCCTGGTGCAAGTTCAGCAGGGAGAGATGGAGCACTACCGGAAAAAATTGCTGGAGAGCGTGTTCCCAATAAAAATAAGGTTTATTGGATCAGAGCATGACAATAAGGATGAGCCCCAGGATGAGGATAAGACAATAAGGATGACAATAAGGATGACAATAAGGATGAGCCAAGGGGGGGGTACTGTGAGGATTCGGGGATTGCGTCCCTTGCGGCGCGGTTCCTCCTCTTTACATAACAGTACTGCAGCGGCTGCTGCCTCCGATCTGACCCCCGTTGGTGCGCACACCCCCGCTCTGCTTACAGAGCGCGTGAGCACCCGCTCCTCTTCTATCAGGTCACAGACCTTAGCTCCGCCCCCTCAGTCACGCCGCGCCTCCGCTGCGCACGGCGTGCACGCGTGACGGCGCGCAACGAGCCCCAGCTGCGAGTCAAGATTGCTGTGAGCCCTTGTCTCCTGCAGCCTATCCTTTGCATCTGCAGAGGCTCTGCCTCCACTCCGCCCCCTCTCCTACTGGTTCCTGTCTCCTATAAGAAACTTCCTCTTCCTGTCATACCTTGCTGAACATAACCTTGTGTAGCCTTTGCGTGTGCCTGTCTTGTCCAGCCCAGTCTTGTCTTGTTCTCTGCAGTTTACCTCTCGTGTACCGACCTGGCTTTGCATTTGGATTCTCTCTGGCTCTTGACCCCTGGCATACGGATAACGACTACGAGTACCTCTCCAACCCCAGACCACAGGCTTACGGTCTGCAACTACGTGTAGCTCCACAACCTATGGACCACGGCAAGTATTGGATTAACCCTTTCTACATACCCAGACCCAGCAATGCTACAAATCACCTTCTGGGCTCGCCCCCGCTACTGTGGGTGTGTGGCACAGTCCTTCCCACCTCAGTGCCGGGGTCAGGTATTGTTTGTGGGCTCGCGCAAGCGTTACATTCGTGTGGACCAAGCTCCTTCCAATTGTATATGGATCTCCAATAAATGTATGCGCAATCTCACTCTGAAAAGACACTTCATAAAGAATGATCTGGAAAGTAGTAAGGGGCAAGGCGAGGTAGCAGCTGTGCTTGATAAACCTGTGACTATTCAGACTGAGATTGAGGAATATGAATCATTATATAGACACACTCATTTCAAGGGACGATGTGGATAAAAATTCTCATGTTTCTTTATCAGGATTTCTTCCTCCGTATGCTCAAGCTTCATACGGAGGTCATGCTCCAATTTCAAATTTTATAGGGACAAATCTGATTACGATAATAACAAACAAAGGAGTTGGGCTAAAGACACTGAAAGAGGCAGATCAGTCAAAATTAACACCCAGGGAGGGGGGTGAGGGATTCCTCTCATTCAAAAAATAGATCATATGATCAACATAGATTTCATAGACCCCACACTCAATCAAATGAGAGGGGGCAAGAACACTATGGTTTTGATGATCGAAGGGGCTTCCCACAACATGATGTTTCCCCCCCCCTCATAGGCAAGAGGGACAGTATAGGAACCCCAACTATAAAGGAAGACACTATATTCCAAACTTTAGATATGGACAGAAACAATATGAACGATATGACCCAAATACTAACTATAGATCAAGTAAACCCAGTCCCAAATATCGGTCACCAGCACAACCCTCACCATCTTCTTTTTTAGATCTAGTCAGGCACAGACATTTAGATCCGCAAAGGAAAGAGGAGATATTGGTATCTGTACAGAAACCCCTATTAGAGAAACAGAAAAGAACTTTACCAGAAGAGGAAATAGGGGGGAGCCAGAGCAAAAGAAAAGGGACTACGAGAAGGTTTTATAACATCATCTTCTAAAGGGATATTTAACTTATCTACGGTCATTTTAACAAATGATCAAAAAAGGGTGTTGGAAAGGGGCTTGACGTTCTCTCGTTCATGTGGACCAAGCTCCTTCCAATTGTATATGGATCTCCAAATATGTATGCTCAATCTCACTCTGAAAAGACACTTCATAAAGAATGATCTGGAAAGTAGCAAGGGGCAAGGCGAGATAGCAGCTGTGCTTGATAAACCTGTGACTGTTCAGACTGAGATTGAGGATAATGAATCATTATGTAGACACACTCATTTCAAGGGCAAATCTAAATTCTATCCCGCACATTCAAAGGGTCATCACATAGAAACCTTTTTCAATATGGTCAACAATGAATTTAACTCTTTAACAAATAGTGTGAAATCTGGTGATATAAAACATAATCTCAGTAAAAAATAAAATTTGGCTTTGAAGTTTTTGAAAGAAAACAAAAATCTAATCATTAGACAAGTTGATAAGGGAGGAGGTGTCATTTTACAAAATCGTAAAGATTATGAAGGAGAGGCACTTCGACTCTTGAATGACACCTCCTCCTATATGAGACTTAAGAAAGACCCTAACAATGATTTTTTGAAAAATCTTAAGATACTTCTGGATCAGGCCTTAAATACCTGGGTTATCACAAAAAATGAATTTGATTTTCTTTATTCCAACTGTCCTAAAATCCCAATATTCTATCATCTCCTCAAAACACATAACTCATTAATCAATCCCCCTGGTAGACCGATTATATCAGGAATTCAGAGTCTAACTACAAATTTATCGCAATATGTTGACCATTTCCACCAGCCCTATGTGGTTAAACTTCCCTCCCACCTAAGGGATTCCACATCAGTATTACATTTGTTAGAAGATCTTAAGTGGAAAGATTCGTATAGATGGCTCACATGTGATATGCAGGCCCTCTATACAAATATACCGCATTTAGAAGGTATGGCAGCTGTTGACTTTTTTCTATCAGGTGATGTGGAGTTACATCCACATAATAGAAGGTTCATTTTGGACTCAATCGGATTCATCTTGAAACATAATTATTTTATGTTTCTGGATGAATTCTTCCTGCAGGTTTGCGGAACTGCTATGGGCACAAGATTTGCCCCCAGTTTCACAAACC
>WSYH01014708.1:0-15176 GCA_036426205.1 Ascaphus truei
CCAGCTGGTAAGAGGCAAGGGTGGGAAATGCGATTAATTATAAACGCCGCGTGCCAATGTAATCCATCTATAATAGTAGTTTGATTATCATCCCTAAGTCTTTTGTAGGGCGTGCGAGGTATAGAATAGACTCAAGTACGATCGGCATTCACCGTTGTCAGTCTGGACCGAGAGCAAATGGCTAGGTCAGTGTGCACACAGCATATGGGTGAAACCATTGGAAAGCATGAATGCCCTCAGTAGCTGGGGATATAGATGAAGATCTAGTACGACAGAACTCAGGGTATTAGTAAAGGGACTGGGTGCGGAACATATGAACAGCACTCACCGGTTAAACTGTGGCTCAGGTCGATCTGTAGAGGTGTAGAGATATACGTGGGTGAGAAGAAGAGAAGAGGTCAGGGCAGAGAAGTAAACAGATTAGGAAGGAACAGTTAGGGAGTCTACAGGTCAGGTGCTCTCTAGCATGTGTATGAGGTGCATCGTGATGACTTTATGAGGGCGCGATTGCACTCAGCGCCGGAGGGAGGTAGGCGTACTGTTTGATCACAACACTAGATCATAGTGATGAACTTTGTCCGAGGTGTTCAGCTCAGCTGCACGTAGACTTGCTGTCACTGACATTCAAGCTGGGGCTACATTGAACATCACACCTAACGTGCGAGCTTGCGCTATCAACGGGTCTTGCTAACGATCTTAGGAGACGTCGCTGCGCGTCCTTACATGACCGCACTCGTTGGTTTACGCACAGGTGATTCTAGACTCGAGACAGTGAGAGCCTCCGGTAGCAGATGATACGAATCGTGGTCATTAGGTTTATGGTGGGCAATTATCTCGCGGTTCGTCTGCCAGGATCACTCCTTGAATTCTTCATCCGAATGTTCCTCGCTAGATGGGACATACTATTTAGCACGATATAGTTTCTCTGTAATACAAGATAGGCTCAGTATTTGCCCATTGTTTAGGCTTCGCTATAGTGACCAGTGTAATTAATAAAGATACCACTGTCGGTGATCGATGGGTCTGTCTGGTTCTAGATGTTACATGGGAACAAGATAGTGAATGCAAGATATGAATTTGTATTTAAAATGATGGTGACAGTAGATTCTATCATACCGGGAGTGTCGGTCGCCTCGAGTAGAGTGTGTCATAGCGTGATTGCGCACGTTATGGATCTGCATCATCATCAGTGGCTCGCATTTAAGGAGATGCGCGCGGTGCTGCACGTCGTATTCCAATGACAGTACGAGAGGCAGTGCACAACAGCGCACGGGATAGCACACAGGGAGCACAGGACCTACTATGTGGGCCCTAGCACGGCACACGAGCCAGACCCGGCGACCATCGGGCGGAGCGATCGATAAGCACGAGACGACTCACACGACGACCCAAGCCCGTCACGCGCAGATCATGCACGTATGCTGCCGCACAGCCCAGCCCGCAGCACGACGGTGGCGCACGTAAAGGTTGAGCCGCTCCGAGACGGGTCATGCGCTCCCCCCCCCAAGGCCACACACAGCCGGCCGACAGCGAGGAGGACACCTCCCTCCCCCCTCCTCACCCCCACCTCCCCCCCCCACACACTTATCTTCCCACCCCGCCAGGAAGGGAACAAGGACCATCTCTTGCCCCATATTCTTTGTCAGTAGCATCAGACAGCCCCAGGTGTGCTCCGAGTTTGCCATTGCCGGCTTCGGTGGTGATAGCTATGTCGATGAGAACGAAACATGACGGAGACGTACACGCTGTTCAGGCGTCAACTAGACGGAATGTACGAGGTATAAGTGCAGGGTAGCACATGGGACGTGGGAGCAATGGATGTAAGCAGAGATGATGGACGTACTGACGTCTCGATAGACGAGGCGCAGAAGGTGGAAGCGGAAGTATCGGCACAGTGAGTCGTCACATCCTGCAGCGCTACAGCCGACAGAAGGGCCACGGTATAGCGCTTAGTCCAGTGACTCTTGGTGCCTACAGTGATGAGTCGTACTACGATCGCAGCATTTGGAACTGCTCACTAACAGTAAACGATGCAACGAACAGCCTCCTGGAGTAAAGGCCATCCGTTCATGATGCCGATGCAACGGTCGTTCGATAGCGTCCAGTGGTGTCTGCATTAGTTACCATGGGCAAGCGTACAACGTGGCCGGCCCACACCGGCAGAAGTGTGACCATTGCGGTAAGTCTCTGAGCGTTCATGACTCCGCGTGCATTAGCAGTCCTTACTGTCTCTACACCTGGGACACTGCACATGATACACCGTTCGATCTACTCTTACTCTAACGCTAGTAACACCAGTACACGCGCTAGTTATGGGGGCAGAACAAAAAATCGCTGTGACGTGCCTCTTTAGTCTCGGTGCTGTCTGATAACTTCTCAGTCGTTTAGCCCTTTTCCATGGGTGAATGGCTCCGCGAACATGCTGTGGGAAACACACGAAATAATAAGAAGTGTGTTTAGACCATTCTAGGCGTGTCACAATCTAGGACCTAATAGCAAGTCACCTTCTAGCACACTCCTAAAAAGCAAGGCAAAGTTTGTTATCGATTTGAATTGTTCCGACGGCGATACAGGAGGGAGGTACACGTTCACTAGGGAACAGCTAATACTCACTATCTCATTATATATAACACCATGATCATGATCACACTTTTCATAAATCAAGAGGTCACCACCTAGGTTTCGTACCGTCTGGTGATAGGGTATATATATGATATATCGAGAGCTACATCACACACCCCAGGCATATATAATTCTGATTCGTCGTTGGGGGAAGATGCAGTGAATCTGACATCGGGGATCATGTGGGGCAGAGCGTTTGCGTGACATACAAACTCAACCTACTATAATGGTTGTGATATCTAGTGCTTCCTGAAAGGAATGCTTTCGATTCGTTGGATTCATGCTCACTGGGCGTACCACCGGTCACGCTTGGGCCTTTGCACCTGGTTGCAGTTATAGCACACATCGCAAATCGATTGCGGTAGTCTCATGAATAACCAGGGTCGGAGTTTCGTCCCAGGTTAAGTAGGAATCTTCTACTGAACGTCGTATTTCGCTGTAGGCAGTACCGTCTCCATTAATTAGCTAGACACATGCCAGGTATTGCCTAAAAGTCGTGAAGTAAGCCCTCCATACCTTACCGCAGAATTTTATAAGTGACGCCTTTGCTAGCTAAGACCGCAAATCTGGCTCCTACCCCCTCATCGTTCATACTGTCTGACTGTCTAACAGATTGCTAACTGGTACTGGATGTAGCCTTACTTCAGCGACATTTCGCAGACATTGGTCCAGACTCCTAGCCCCCTCAGTTGCTCTTAGAGACCGGAGATGTGTCAGTGGTATCAATGAATATATCGCGAGAAATTGAAGTGGGGCTTGAGATTTCATGCCACCTCTCCCGCCGGGGGCTGGCGTTCTTCTTCGTCACGAAGATAGCGATGGAACTACTCAGACCGTGTATTGATTACCGGGACTCTGAACAGCATTAGTGGGAAGATAGCGTAATCATATCTACCGACTCCTCTACATTGAAATCTTCGTATCAGACTTAAATGGGCCAACGCTTTAACAAAACTTGACCTTCGTGGGCATGATATCTCATCGTATCCGGGAGGGTTCGACGATTGAAAATGCCTTCAAACCCCTCGATAGCGGGCTTGTGTCATACGAATATCTGTGATGACCCTTCGGATTATGTAACGGCCACCGGGGTTTTTCAGGACTGATCGATGAGATCTTTCGGGAGTTCTTCAAGTTGATTTGTACTGTCGTCTATCTGTGATGGACATGAGATTTTTTCAAAGACCTCAATCACCGGATACATAGTCCATCCTCCGCAGTTATGTGTGCTCTCTCGTACGAGCGGAATCTGGTGTTGCCAAAAATGGAGAAATGCCTTTTCACAGTATTTCGTGACTATCACATCTGGGGTACATAGTGGGCGCCAAACAGGAGCCAGCATTGGCCATGGACCAGAGAAACTTAACGCCGTAGGGGATTGGCCGAACCCGAGGTCCCTCGCAATCTATTCAAGCGATTTTTAGGGTTTCTTAACAGTTAGGGTCTCTATCGGCACTTATTAACTACTAGGCGCCCTTGATGGTAAGAGGGAGTATCTGCTGGGGTGAATTAAGAATAAGGCTCTTGATAACTAGGGTACTGAAGATCGATCACAAACCTGTCACGTCTGGCCCCCCAAAACCAAGCGGTATAAAAATTAGCCACAAAATACATTGCCCCAAAAAAAATTTTTTTTGGCCAGAAAGGCTATTCACTAAGCGGCCGGTTCAAGGATATGAAGTCATCGCAATTATAGTCACAGACACCAATACAATCGTCTGCCCATCACTTGCTATGAGCCCCACAAAAGGCTGAAGATCGCAATGTCACTGCTCGTAACCCAGAGGTGGCAGGTCAC
The DNA here is from genome assembly GCA_036426205.1 of Ascaphus truei. Lineage (NCBI taxonomy): Eukaryota > Metazoa > Chordata > Amphibia > Anura > Ascaphidae > Ascaphus > Ascaphus truei. The sequence goes on from WSYH01014708.1 coordinate 4,421, forward strand.
GGCTGTTCAAATAGATTGAAGCTACGCTTATTGTGCTCGGCTACCTAGTCCTCCGACATCCGATACATTAATTCTTTGATGCATTCACTCTTAGCAGGTGGACAGCTATTCGTACTGACTATAGTTAGCGTGCTGTGGCTATGGCATGGTTGCTATCTCAGAGTATTTCATCCCGACGTGACAACCGATGTCGACACACCTTGTAACCAAGCCGAAGTCGTTGTATCTGTAACGTCAAGTTGAACTCCAGTCAGAGAGATGAACTCACGATGTGTTACAAAAGGAGACTGTTCATGGACTGCAATGAGCCCGTCTTCTATAAGAATGTTTCAGGTCAGTCTATTGCGGAGATGGATTCTAAAGAGAGGCCATTCATCGTCTCAGGACCAACAAAACTCGTTGTAGCCTCAGACGAACTGTGCCCGCGCGTACGAGTGCTCTCGTAGACGCATACGCTAGGAGTTCCCGCTGTGTTATTTGTTCACTAAGGTGTTATCCTTAGGTGGTCGCCAGTCGAGTCCACACTGTCACCGCTGATAACCCACAAAGAAGGAGAGAACTCAAGGCTAGATGCCATCAGTCATAGGAGCCATTACTCGGGTTCCTGAAGACGACCGCACCGGCTACAACAAGACAGCGAGAACATCCGTTCGGGTCCTCAAAGCGCAATAGTAATCCTGCACGTTCGAACAAGTACAATACCCAAATGCGTTCAATGGAATCTGAGAATCAAAGCTCATACTTCTACAAAGTCATTAAGAAAATATAAAAACTTCAGAACTGTATAGTGTGTTACCGTACCTTCGCTCTGCTCTTTAGTCCGATAACGTTGTATTCCCTGCCATTCGACCTTCGACTATCAGTCCCCCACGTCTTTTATTCGTTTAGTATCAGCCCCCAATTCCATCACCATTTGTCCCGCTACTTACATATATTTAATCCACACAACGCTCTTCATCATTTGTTTGATTTATTTGAGCATGCGCGACTGAAAAGGGCATACCTTTGTTTGAAGGAAAGCCCAAGTTCAGTTCTGATAGATACATCGAGTGGGCATGACAGAATCCTCACCGCACTTGGCATCTGTGACATCTGTGACGTTTCTAGTTGAAGGATTTTGGATCTGGATCCTCGTACCTTCTGATGCCCTAATGAGGGCCAAATACATTCTTGAGTTTACACGGGCCTGACCGGTATCAAGTGTGAAGTGATGTGCACGCAATGGTAAAATTCCTCGCCTAGCAGAAGCCCCATGGTCTTCTTTCTAACCTGTTACCATCCCGTGTCTAGCGCCGCCTGGGTCACACATTATCCATTGGAATTGTTATCTGTGTGAAGTGCCTAGGTCGGAATGGCCGATGAGAACACCATTTAGTAGTGGTGAGATCACGGTTTCCTAGATGCTGCAACATCCTATAGTATCCCTCTACCCAAAGCGATACACGCCTCCTTCATCCATCCCTAGTCGACTTATCTTCCACGAAGAAATTTTCGGAGCACATGGCAGTAGCCAACATACACATAGTTAGGTAATAGTGGCGCTCAGATTAGTTTGTTGGCGTATATGCTCCTCAGCCAATTTTGGAGGATCTACCACCCTAGAGGCTGGGCAATTGCGTTCCTGCCTATTTCATCGCGGTGAATATACACCCCCAACCTGCTTTAAGGACAGACAGAGAGGGATGAACAATCTCTCGACGACAGTATTTAACGGTGCTTTGTACTACAATGCACAGGATGAATGGCGGAATTACATTCCCTGCGGATGAGATGATTTTAAATTCGGCGGAACAGATTCCACTCGTGAGACACCTATTTCTGTCATCAATACGGTTCACCCGGCTCGGCCTACCCTATTTCTAATATCTCCTATGGAGATACGGGTGGGGACGAAGACACATATTTCCCCTCCGTACAGGACTCTTGGTCTAGATATTCAAGTTCGGCAGCTTCAAAGGGCTCGATGACATCTAAACCGCCCAGGGCATGATCGTCCATTCGCTGACCTGCACCCATACGTATACTCAGAACGGGGTAAAAGTTTGGGCTATTACCAAGAACATGAACATCTCTAGGATGACCACTCCTGCCCCGCCAGCAAGGACGCTAGAGCAATTTGTCTGAGTCCTGTTGGTCCTATGTTGCATGAGCAGGGTAAACCACGGTACTTCACGACTTAAATTACGCTGCACTGAACGCACGTGGAGATGCCCGAATGTTTTCACGACTTATGATCTCAAAGCACGTTCATTTCCGTTATCCTATTTCCGGACCCCACTTCGTAACATAGTATGAGGTACAAAGCCATTGAGATTCCCGCCTCTCGAGATGCGTAAGCGTTCAATTCGCCGTCTGCATCTGAGTTTTCGGATCATCCTAGTACCTCGCGTAGGAGCATTCCCGAGAGGGTGCAGTGTCCTGTAATTGCGTACTGGTTAAGAGACATCCATGCACCTGCGGACCCTGTCTCAACAGATTAGATTCAAGAAGCAAGTTCCGACGCTGAACACACTGCGTGCCAGGAGCAGTCGGCTGGACCAATGGAGAGAGTAGACCATGAGGGAGGCGGCTATCTTGAGGAGTCTGCCCCGAAAAAAGATGAGAAAGAATCTCCAGTGTGTGGATGTGGACTATGTTCTGAGCGATGTGGGAAATGAGAACAAGTGTCCGGAATAAGTATATTGTGGTTATGTATCGGAACGTGTGGCGAATTAGGGAGACATGTAAGGGGGCTCGCACCTGTGGAGGTTAATGTGATGGATGTCTGGATTCATGGAGTAGGGTGGTCCTAATATGCAGGGAACTAGGTACAGTTGTAGCATGTGTGTTAAGGCAATGATTTTGACTCAGAGTTGATAGACTGGAATATGGAGGACTGTCGGGGCAGTCAGGTGTTGCGTAAATAAGGCTAAGGCAGTTAATTAAATACAACAGGCGCTTTGGTAAATGTGTCCTGTCTTTAATTGTGATTGTTGGCCGACTGGCGTCTGCACTGTTCTTCCTATATAATTATTATTTTTGTGGTTCATTCGTGTCACGATAAGCGGTAGATAATGTGCGATCACTAGACATGTGAGAAACGTAAGGTTCGATGAATTGGTATTGATGTATTAATTGGGAGGATTTAAACTATTAGTTTTTCCACAGGAGGGGGTGAAAGCAGCAAGAGGCCGAGCTATGGAGGCTTCACTTTGTAAAATAGAGGTGCGCGAATGATGTATACATGCCAAGGGATGGTAAATTGTGTTGTCTTTGTTTGGTGTTTTATTTTTGTATGTGTTTCTGTACCCGTGCTATTGTGTGTTGTGTCTGTTAAGTTATTACAGAGCAGAATGTTCACAGCCCTTTAATTTATTCACTGCTCGCAGTGATGGGCGCCGCACCCGTCCTCAACACTTCACAGGAGTTCAGTCATCTTAGCCATAAACAATGCTCACTGTTTTCCTCTTTATGTGCACACCTATCCAGGACAGCTCCATGCATTACCTAAGGTTCTGCTTTTCCTATTCGCCAGCCTCACTATATTTTATGCCTGTCCTGCCATTTCCCATCAGCCTCGGAAGTCTCCACTGTGGATCATACGCTGGCACTTTCTTTCTCTTTTACTCACTCAGGTCACGACTTGGCTTGGGACTTCTATCTCTTGGCTCTTGCTCCTGCTTGGACACTGACCATCTGGAATTCTCCCAACCTGACCTCGGCTACGGCAACGACGACGGCACTTCTTACCGGTCACAGGGCAAGTATATGCTAAAGCGTAAACACACCTGGCCTGGCAAGACCTAGAACACCACACTCACCGGACATGCTCCTTTGCTGGGTCGCGTGCTCATATACGTCCCACACCTCAGTATAAGGGATGGGTCTGGTCTGCGGGCAGCACCGGTGTAACAGGTGGGTGTTTAGGCCTTGCAGTAGGGTAGCGCGAGGGATTAGCCCCTCCATTACCTTTGCCGTTGTAACCGCTAAGGTAATGAAGGGATTACATTTTAGAATTCAATTCTACTGCCACCCTCCCGCAAGGCCTAAACACCCACTCTGAGGCTACTGCAATCTTCACCCACTCCCTGTTCCACCAACAACGCAGCAGTGCCTGCTATTTAACCCTTTCATTACCTTAGGGGTTAGCTGCTAAGGTAATGAAACTGTCTGCAATTTTATTTTTATTGCACAGGATTGATACCGGAGGCCAGCGGGCACCCGGGGATCGGTGGGGATCCCCAGGAACCCCTTGGGATCAGCAGGCCCCCTGGAGAGGCGGGGCCCATGGAGACCCAAGGAAACACCTAGTGACCCCTGGGAACTCCCGGATCTTCATAGGTCCCCACGGGTATCCGGAGGGTTCCTGCAGCCTCCTGTATCAATCCTGTGCAATGAAACTGCAAGAAACTGCTTTTATGCATCTTGAAAAAGTATTGGTAATAGAGGAAGCATACAGAAGACTTTGGTTGAGTTAAATAAACTTTTGCTGTATTAAGGCATCAGAGCAGGTATATACATATAGTCACGTTTCAGGACTATCCAGTCCTTTCTTCAGAGCATGCACCTTTTATGCATCTTGCATTTCTAGTGCCAAAATATTGCAAGTTTTTATAGTACTATATGCTTATCACAGCTTAGTGAATAGCAGTTTCTGGCAAAAAAATTGATTTTGGGCATTATTTGGCTAATTTTATAGCTTGTTTTTGCCAGAGTGACAGTTTTAGTGCGATATTGCCTAGTTATCAGAGCTTTGTGAATAGCAACACAGGCAATATCGCACTATAAGGGCATTTATAGTGCTATAAGAATCTTACAGAGGTTAGTGAATGTGCCCCTAAAACTTTTATTTAACTAATTTCCTAAGATACCATTATTCAATTTTTTCCCAAAAATGCATAAGCACTTAACTCAGCCACCCGGGTGTCCTATAATCTCTGGTATAGACTCAGCTACATCCAATCAATCAGAGTACATCAATACATTTCTGCAGATGTACGTTAATAAACTTCCCTCATACTTGAGAGACTCAACTCCGGTTCTAAATAGCCTAGAAAGCCTCGAATTGAAAACACATTATATCTTGTGCACAGTTGATTTTTCTATACAGGCAGTCCTCGGTTATCCGACACAATGCGTTACTCAAAATGGCGTTGTAAAGCGAAACGTTGTAAAGCGAAACACGTTATACCATAGGAACATGTTTTAATGAAAGGTTCCATTCCTGAAGGCATTTTAACACTAAAATACACCAAAATATTTATGCACGCAAATAAGATATGCGACCACAATAAATTACTTTACTGTATATACTGTATTATATATATAATATAACATAATAAATAAATATTTACGTACTTACGTATCATATAAATCTATCTACGTTTAATACTACCGTTTCCTTTGATAAGACGCAGGTTTTCCCCTATTTCACATTGTCTGAAATAGTCTGCGTGTTACAATCATGTACTGGGGAAAAACCAGCCCGGGGCTCTGGAGATGCCATGATCGTTCGGGATGTGCACAGAAGAATGAGGATGTACAGCCCTCTGCATCGCTCTCCTGCCAATGCGAAGGAGAGATTTCTTAGAAGCACATTCTCTCCTCTCATTATCATTGCCTCCCCCTCCTGAGTGGGCAAGAGAGTGTCAGTGAGATCCCACGGACAGTGATGGAGATGTCTTCAACAGCACCTAAGCCCCCCTCCCCCCATTCGTCAAAATCTGTGTGAGCTGCACGTTGCGAAGAAAGAAAGGGAGATCTGTGTGGTGCATCCCTCTTGTGTGTTGTATTGTTGTATTCTGTTAATGTAATCTGTGTGTTTGTTATCGTGTTGTGTGATGGTTGACTGTGATGTAACGTGTGTGTTTGATTTGTGTAGTATATTTTGTGTGTGTGTGTGTTGTTGTGTTTGTTGTGGTAAGTGATCGTAGCTTCAGGGTTTGTGTTTGTGTCGGATGGATCCTGTGATGGTGCTGTGTTTGTTCCAGTAGTGTAGATAAAGGCTGGTGTTGGTGCTGTGTGTGTGTGTTGTGTGTGTGTCCCGGACTGGTGTGACCTTTAACCTAACGAGCAAACCATGACAGCTACCAGTTAAGTAAGAGATATCGTATGAGATCTCGTTCACATCTTTGAAAGACACAAATATATACTTGCACAAACTATTTTACGCATGTATGACTAAAACAAGAGAGACGCATATTGTCTCGTTTTATATGTATTGGTACATAGAAGTTAAAAATGGAAAATGTTTTATTAAAAGTAACATATATGTGCATAAAGGTCACTCAATGACCATTAAGAGGAATAAAATCGTGGGATGAGTTCAGGGATATCGGAAGAAAGAGATCATGGAAAAACAGGCATATTGCCAGGGTATCAAGAGACGGTAAAACAGGTTAAGAGAATATGAGGATGAGACCACGTAGGAATGTATGACCAAACAATTTGAGTGAGGAAAGCACCCGGAAAAAGTAACACTTTTTGGAAAACAAAGTTACTGTATTTGGCTTTTTGGATATGCGGCATTCCGCTAAATGGGTATAAGATGTGGACTTGTAGGGCGGGGACTTCAGAATTATTAGAGTTGTCAGAGCTTGATCAACTCGTGTTTAGGATTACAAAACGTCCTATAAATTGATAATTACTCCCTCCATAACCTGTTGCTAGGATTGCCTGTATAATTGACGCTGTGATGAGGTAGTGATTGAAACTTGTCTCTGAATTAAATCTGGGAGAGAATTCGCTCGGTTTCTTATTGACTAGGTGCTGACACACTTAGATACAGACAGAACCTCTACAAGAAGGATTCTTCATGTGTGTGTGTGTATGATCTATATCTTGTGTGTGTCTCTCTGTCCTGTCTGTGATTCTCCTGTCTCTTGTGTGTCCTGCTGTCTAAGGTCATCTGATTGGTTCTCCTGTCTCGTGTTGTGATCTCTCGTTGCTGGTTGTGTGTACTGTCTGTCTCTGTGTGTGTGCTGTCTCGGATCTGGAGGTGTGTTCTGGTAGTCTGTGTGTGTGGTGTGTGTGTGTGTGTGTGTGTGTGTGTAGGTGTGTTGTGGGGTGGTGTGGTGTGTGGGTGTGTTGTGTGTGTGTGCGGTGTGTGTGGTGTATGTGATGTGTGTGTGGTATGTGTGGTGTGTGGTGTATCTCTTGTGTGTTTTTTTTTGTATGGTGGTGGTCTGTCTCCTTGTCTGCACGTGGTCTATCCAGTATCATATCCTCTATATCGCGCCCACACATCTGCCTAGAGAGCTACTGCTACAGTCTCACACCATTCCTTCCTATCTCATCTCTCCATCTCCCAGTCCTTCTATCTCTATCATCTCCCGCATCCTCCTATCTCCCCTATCCCCACCCTTCTAGTCTCTATACAACAACACAAATTAAATACTATCTATCTCCCACCACATTCCAATCAATATCTCGATACCAACAGTTAACTCAGGATCTCTCTCCCAATTTCCATCATCATCTAATAAAAACTTTACCTTAGCATTCTTACCCGCACCTCACCCCTTGTATGGACAATCTCTACCCAATCCGGTCATCCTTTTGAAACCGCTAGCTTGCCCAGCTTTCATACGTACACACGCCCACTATTCCGCCCTCCCACCCCTTCAAGCCCTCATATCCCTCTGCCCGAAATTACCTCAATATTCATTATCAACATGTAAATCCCGATATACCCTCCCAAATTAGACTACTACCAATATACACGTCTTCCCTCTATCCTTCTGACACCATCTTACTATATACTCTCCCCTTCCCATACTCATCCCTCTCCCAACCGTTAACTACTATCAAGTCTCCCCCATTCCCTCTTATCACTAATCCTTTTCGCTACTCCCATCTCACTTTTTTTCTCTCTCCCAGCTTATCCTTTTTCTCTCCCCCACATGTACCTCTCTCTCCCTCTTCTCCTCCCCTCATTCTCCCCTCTCTCCTCACCTTCATCATTCTCTCCATTCTTCCCCCCTCCCCTCTCTATCCCCTCTCTCCCCCACCTCCTCTCTTCCCCCGAAAAAAATTCTGCACATTTAATATAATGTTTTTTCCCCCAAATTTTTTATTAAATCAAGGGTGCGTCTTAGAATCGATGGCATCTTAATCGATGGAAAAGAGGGCGTATATAATATATATATACGCTCTTACGATGCTTTGCACGTTGTTTATGTGAATGTGTATATATATAAACACACAACACAACGTTGCAACGCGTCGTAATAGCGTTGGATAAGCCATTTTGGCGTTGTAAAAATGAATATAGGTATGCATTGCATAGTGTTGGATAAGCCATTCGTTGTAAAGCGAAGCGTTCTAAAATGAGGACTGCCTGTACACGGTCATAGACCATACTCATGGCTGTGATGATGTCAGGAGAGTGCTAGAAAAGGCAGACACCCTACCAGGGGAACAGATAGATTTAATTGAAGAGAGCATCAGATACATTCTTGGCCATCATTTATTTTGGTTTTAGGGAAATTATTTCCTGCAGATGATGGCACTGCAATGGGCACCAGGTGCGTGCCAAGCTACACCAACCTCTTTATAGGAGTTTTGGAGGAGGATTATATTACCAACAATAATCCATTTGGCATGAACCATGTTTCTGGAAATGTGGTCTTTATTTGGAGGAGGAATGTAGAGCTTTTGGGTGAATTCATTACATATATTAATACAAATGAGCTGAATCTTACACATCATTTTCATAAAACCAATATTTAATTTTTGGATCTAACTTTATACATAGAGAATAATACAATTAACACTGAAACCTTCTTTAAGAAGGTAGATTAGAATACATATATCCTTAAAAACAGTTATCATTACCATCTGTGGATATCAAATATACCGTTTGGCCAATTCAGGTGCATTAGACGCATCTGTTCAAATTTTAGTACTTTTGAAGAACAATCACTCATTCTAGAGAAGACATTTCTAGATGAAAATGATCCTCTGTCTGATATTCAGGAAGCAAAGATAAAAGCAGGAGATCTAGATAGAAGTTCCATTTTAAGACCACGAAAATAAAAACAAATAAATACAATTTCATCCCCTTCATTACGCAATACAATAGAGATTATGACAAAATCAACAAAATAGTAAGAAAACACTGGCATGTCTTAAAACATGACTCCATCCTTAAAGACCCTCTCCCGAAAAAAACATAGATTATTTTCACAAAGGCAGGTATCTTGGAAGATAAAAGTATTTTGAGAGCAAAAGAAAGTAGTGAAACCAACAGTTCGTTAAATAATAAACCTAAAGGCTTTTTAAAAATGCATAAGATGCAAAGCATGTAAAATTGGGCACGGAAAAACAGACAGTTTTTGGTGTAATGTAACTAAGGAATCCTTTAACATTTCTGGTTTTATTAACAATAAAAGCGAATCAGCAATTTACATGCTTGTGTGCCCATGTGGATTACAATACATTGGTTTTACCATATGCCCTTTGCGCGTTAGAATTCTAGAACACATTAGAAATATCATGATAGGTCTAGATTCACACAGTGTTTGAAAAAATGTCAAAATTCTGACCCCACTGGTTTAACTCTTTTGGGGATAAATATTGTGAAACTTAGTATAAGAGGTGGAAATAAAATAAAGGATATTTCACAATAAGAAATATGGATACACAAAGTACGAACTCTGCAACCTCTATAATTAAACATTGACATAGATCTAAATGTTTTCCTAATTTAGTCCTCTCCCTCCAATATATATATATATATATATATATATATACAGTGCTTGACAACTCACCCAAAAATCTACTCGCTGAACCAAAAAATCTGCTCGCCACCTAGTCCCGCCCCCAACCCCGCCCTAGTCCCGCCCCCAACCCTGCCCCCAACCCCGCCCCTAGTCCTGCCCCCGCTTTTAAAAAAATACATAAATAAAATAAATAGAATAAATTCCTAGTAAGAACATTCGTTTTTGACATAAGTTTATTTATTGTATTACATTATACTACAATTAGTCCTTGTTACGTGTGTGTGTGTATGTGTGTGTAAATGTCGGATCTAGAACAAAAAGCCAGATGTAAAGGACTAGTTTCCTGAACCCCTTAACCAGTGTCTGGACGTCCCCGCTTCCCAATATTTAAAGCAGCAATCCCGCCTGGGATCTTACCTGATCTGCAGTCCCTCAATGTCCAGGTACCCTCATTCCCGCAATGTTATACATTGGAGGGGAGGTGTTCCCTACCTGTCTTCTGGGTTAGGGGGGATTCCGATGTCTCCCGTGTGAAGCTTGAGTCAGATCTGGAAGAAAGCAGTATAGGTTATTTCGGTGTAGTATAGGGCAGTTAAGATATACAGGGTAAATAAGATATCCAGATTGAGAGTGTGAGACAGAGAGAGTGTGGGTGAGAGACAGAGAGTGAGAGACACAGAGAGAGGGTGACAGAGAGGGGAGAGAGACAGAGAGAGGGTGACAGAGAGGGGAGAGAGACAGAGAGGGGAGAGAGACAGTGGGGAGAGAAAAAGAGAGGGGAGAGAAAAAGAGAGGGGAGAGGGGAGAGCGACAGAGAGGAGATAGAGACAGAGAGGGGATAGACAGAGAGGGGAGAGAGACAGAGAGACAGAGAGGGGAGAGACAGAGAGACAGAGAGGGCAGAGACAGAGAGGGGAGAGACAGAGAGGGGAGAGACAGAGAGGGGATCAGCGCCGGGCACCGGCATGGGTGGGGCCGTCGGGTGGGGAGATGTCCCCCCCCTGCTACAACATTAATCCTCAGACCGCCCAGTCGGCAGTTGCTAGGAGCTCCAC
>WSYH01014709.1:0-15174 GCA_036426205.1 Ascaphus truei
CCGTGTTGGCGTCTCCGGCAAACAAGAAGTTACAAATTCCCAGGGGGGGCCTGCAGCATATTTAACCCACTTCTGCTGCGGGCAATAGGTTTTAACCACTTCAGTACCAACACAACGTACCGCACCTTTTTAATAACAGCAATGAAGTGGTGAATAGCAAATAACCTCCCGTATATGTCTCGCTTGCCAATAACCCCCTCGATGTTAAATGCTCCCCAACCAAAGTGAGGCTGCTTGTTGATTAGCGCTGTACAACACTCACTGGCTGTTACTTAATCCTGCCCACCTATTCGCACTGCAATAACGGGCTCTTTGTTTGGGCTGTAATTGCATAAATCTAATTGCTGCACGAAGGTAGGAAATTAAAATGGCGTCCTCAGAGACAGCTCACGCACGCCTCGGAATGAATTTAATTACGGGAGAGAATGCAGGCCCCGGCTCTTCTCCATGCTGTTTGATCGGGGTGAGGGGCATCTGAAGGGCTGTTAATGTGGGGACGGCGGGTGGGGGGGCTGGAGGTGCCTCTGCAAATTGCATTCTCAATAAAGCTGACAGCATTTCTCTAGCCGCGGCGCTGATGTGTTAACACGTGTTATTTCTTTTAACCCTTCGAGCTGTCTGCTGGCGCTGGAGGGTGTGTTATGGAATAGCACCGCTTAGTAAAAATGGGCCACGGTGGTTGACGTTTGATGGTATTGAGAGGTGTGGAATACCAATACTTCTTTATTTACACACTCAGAAGTCCTCGTTCTTTACAAAGAAAATAATGTATATGTTGTAAGTATTTAGGGGCAGATTCTCCTCTCCTCCAATGTATACTTTTGGGTAACATGCACTTACCCCTATGTGCCCCATTCTTCCCTGTATACTGTCGTACCGTCTGTAAAGGGCAGGGTCAGATTGCAGACCAATACGGCCCATTCGGGCCCACCTCCTCCTACGACAACGGCATCATCATCATGTGACGTCGCGATGCCATGGCAACGCGTCGACCGCTTGACGTCAGGTTACCGTGACTACGCGACGCTGCCGGAGGAAACGCCGCTCGGGAGAAGGTAAGTTCAGGCACCGACAGGAGGAGGGAGAGGATGGCAGGGCTGCTGCTGCTGCTGCATGGCGAGCTGGGGAGCCGCTGGGAAAGTTGCCCTATTACCAGCGTCACCGGCCCACCGGGGCAAGCCCAAACGCCCGATAGGCCAATCCGCCCCTGCGTGGGCGGCACCATATAAACGCCCAACACAACATTCCAATTTGTTTTTACGAGCTAAATATGATCGAAATATTCGAGAAATTAGTCTAACGAGGTACAAAGTGCTCATTCCCCAATCTTTAACACGCTTTGATGTCCTTACAAGTGGGTGCCTTTTTGAAGGACCCAGCGACTGCACCTGTACCCCAGGCACTGCTGGCTCTGACTTTGAAGTGAAGGTGCTGCCTGGCTGCAGTGTATTTCATGGCAGGCCAGACGGAAAGTTACCAAGGTAACGCTGATTCGTGCCTAAATGCTTGAACGATCACAGACCTGTTAGGTCTCCTCCGGTCTCTCACTCTCCATCCTCCCACAGGAAACTGCGACGGCGCCCAAAGCCAGCGAAGGAATGTAACGGCAGCCCTTGGCATGCACAAGGGCGCAGAAAGTAGGGTGGTGCCGACAGGGGGACGCAGATACCCATCTTGCCATCAAACTGACTCTAGGGTCCGACATAGGCCCTTACTCTCCAAGGTGTGATAGCGCAGATGACGGCTATCGCATGAAAAACCCCATTGAAGTCAATTGGGCTTTTCATGCTGTAGCACTTCATCTGCGCTATCACAGTTTACAGAATAAGCCCCATTATCTAAAGTCGATTCCTACATATCCTCTCCAATCAAATGAACGGGGGCTAACATGTTCTCCAGCAGAGGGAAGCAGCTTGACAGTATGTTGTATACAGGCGTTTTCATCTCGTACTGTACTTTGCCCCTTTTTTATTCCCGGTGTGTGTGAGCTGGAGAAGAGAGCTAATAGGAGGAGATAAATATGTATTATATGTCACACACATATGGTAATGGGATGTATTAAGTTCTGTGTCTCTCCCCATCATCTTCTTCCGCGTTCCTAGAGTCGAGCAGCTGATATTCTCCCCGGGTTAAGGTCTGCGATAGAGGTGAGCCACGTCATTAATTCGGTTACTCCGTCTTTGCTCTATAACAACATCTAGAGATGGTAGTTCTTTGTTCTGCATTTCCCGGGAGCTTCGTACGGAGCCGGAAATGTCAAAGAGCTTACCACCTACCAGAGGCAGATTACATAGAAAGGGGCAGGATATGGGGCAGATTACATAGATAGGGGCAGTATAGGGGCAGATAACAGATAGGGACAGATAATATAGATAGAGGCTGGATATGGGCAGACGATATAGATAGTGGCAGTAGATATAGATAGTAACTGGATAAGGGCTGGATAGAGGCAAATTACATAGAAAGGGGCAGATGATATAGATAAGGTCTGGATAGGGGTAGATGATATAGACTACAAGTTATTTACTAACCCAGCGGACCACTACAAGTTATTTACTAACTCAGAGGACCACTACAAGTATTACTAACCCAGGGGACCACTACAAGTTATTTACAACGAGGGACCAACAAGTTATTTACTACCCAGAGGACCACACAAGTTATTTACTAACCCAGAGGACCACTACAAGTTATTTACTAACCCAGAGGACCACTACAAGTTATTTACTAACTCAGAGGACCACTACAAGTTATTTACTAACCCAGGGGACCACTACAAGTTATTTACTAACTCAGAGGACCACTACAAGTTATTTACTAACCCAGAGGACCACTACAAGTTATTTACTTAACCCAGGGGACCACTACAAGTTATTTACATAACATCAGAGGACCACTACAAGTTATTCTAACCCGAGGACCACTACAAGTTATTTACTAACCAGAGGACCAACTACAAGTTATTAATAACCCAGAGGACACTACAAGTTATTTACTAACCCAGGGGGACATACAAGTTATTACTAACCCAGGGGTCCACTACAAGATTACTACCCAGGGGACCACTACAAGTTATTTACTAACAGAGGACCACTAAAGTTATTACTAACCAGGGGACCACTACAGTTATTTACTAACCCAGGGGACCACTACAAGTTATTTACTAACCCAGAGGACCACTACAAGTTATTTACTAACCCAGAGGACCACTACAGTTATTTACTAACCCAGGGGATCACTACAAGTATTTACTACCCAGGGGACCACTAAGTTATTACAACCCAGGGTACAACTATACAAGTATTTACTAACCAGGGGACCACTACAAGTTATTTACTAACCCAGGGGTCCACTACAAGTTATTTACTAACCCAGGGGACCACTACAAGTTATTTACTAACTCAGAGGACCACTACAAGTTATTTACTAACCCAGGGATCACTACAGTTATTTACTAACCCAGGGGACCACTACAAAGTATTACTAACCCAGGGGATCCTACAAGTATTTATAACCAGGGACCACTACAAGTTATTACTAACCCAGAGGACCACTACAAGTTATTTACTAACCCAGGGGACCACTACAAGTTATTTACTAACCCAGGGGTCCACTACAAGTTATTTACTAACCCAGGGGACCACTACAAGTTATTTACTAACTCAGAGGACCACTACAAGTTATTTACTAACCCAGGGGATCACTACAAGTTATTTACTAACCCAGGGGACCGCTACTTTTTATTTACAAACCCAGAGGACCACTACAAGTTATTTACTAACCCAGAGGACCACTACAAGTTATTTACTAACCCAGGGACCACTACAAGTTATTACAAACCAGGGGACCACTACTTTTTTTTACCTACACCATTTCTTTTAAGGACATTTTTTTTTTAAAGTCTTTCTTTTGATTCTTTTATAGCAACGACGTAGCACAAATCTTCCTAAAAAGAACTTCGCTCCTGATTCTTCATAATTTAAATAGATTGCCGATTTAAAAAAAAAAAAAAAAGAAAAGAAGAAAAGAAGGCAACACGTTCTTGTCCTTTTGTAAATGAAAAATGTCTTGTTGCAATGTTAATCGCTGTGGGCGACTTGGGCAGTGAAAGTGTTAATGAGAGGAGTACAGTAACAAAGTCTGAGGGTGAGCTATACTGGAATAAACAGGGGCAAAGAGGCATTTTCATCCTGAACTTCAGACTCAATGTATCTGGACCCTTTCTCCACTGTTGCCCTGCGTTCACCAGCTTGTGTTTCGCATTTGCTGCACATATATAAACAGGACGGGCGGATCACAGTTTGTCATTACTAGCACCATGTTTTTTTCTCCTTGTTTAGACAACGTCAGAGGGTCTGTTGCAGTGGCGGCCAACGCCAGTCCTCAAGAGCTACCAAACAGGTCAGGTTTTCAGGATATCCTTGCTTCAGCAGTCGAAGACTGAGCCACTGATTGAGCCACCTGTGCTGAAGCAGGATATCCTGAAAACCTGAAATGTTGGTAGCTCTCGAGGACTGGGTTGCTGCCCCCGGTCTACTACTAAATTCTCCCTGCTGCAAAAGTAGTGCAAAAAACAGAGCCATACAGTATTCATCAAAGAAAAGGAATCCCTTTGAAAGGAACAGGGTTTCTGCTGTGATAAAACCGGGGCAATTATTCTGCCCCGTATTGCAGCCGGGAGACTTTTGTAAACGAGCCCCTTTGTTCAGAGAGATGAAAGCTCCCAGCATTCCAGTCTGTGCAAGTAAGAAACCGGTGATGAAGTGTCTGACCCGTTAATTGTTCTGTACGACCGCGGGACGTAATAATTGGAGGCATTCTGTTTGTTTTTCGAATTTGGCGCCCGCTGCGCTGGTGCAGTATTCTGCTCTAAAAAAAATAAAGCGCACACACCACTTGCGCCACTTAAGGTGATGGAGGAAAAACCAGCGCAGAGAAAAAAAAACGTCAAGGAAGGGAACGCAAGCTGCGCGTTTCTTGGCAACGAGATATGTGCCAATCTGCAAATGTGACTCCACACAAATTCCTCGTCTCATTGCAGGCAGATGCCAGACCACACTGGAAACGCATCGGCTAAGATTACAGTACATAGACGCTGCTTGGCGCGGGTATTTTCCAGGGCGAGTTTACGACAAAATAAACATTTGCGCTCAAATTTGACCTTTTCTTGAGCATTTTAGTTTTCACACTTGTTTTTTAGCACAAGTTTATTACATCACTCCCAGATAACCACATAAAAGTATTTTTAGCTTAAAGAGGCAATCCAAGCATGCAATTATTTTTAAATAGGGTTGAAGCAGGGGATCTTCAGAGCTGAACCCATTCATTTCAGCTCTGGGGACCCCTGCTTGGGAGATCCTTACCTCAATAGGGGGTGCCGGTTGCCACTCCGCTCGGATAGCAGGGATCACATTATGGCAGAGTATGAAAACGCCCTGCGCTTGCGGGCCAATAGGAAGCTGTGAGTCATCAGGTGCCGTTTCCTATTGGCCCCGAGGGAGAGTTTTAAACTTTGCAGAGATATGGCGCCCCCCTTTGGATGTCTTGTATTCCGGGAAGAAGGGGGGTCCCAGAGGGAAATGAACGGGTCCATATCCAGACACCCCCACCCCCTGCTCAAACTATGTTAAAAAAGGCATAAATTGCTACTTTAAGTCCCACTTTGAAGCACCTATTGGAAACGCCACATAGGGGAAAGCATTCAGCCATACAACATGGCCTCCGCTATACAACATGGGCTCCGCTATACAACATGGGCCTCCGCTATACAACATGGGCCTCCGCTATACAACATGGGCCTCGTATACACTGGGCCTCAGCATACAACATGGGCCTCCGCCATACAACATGGGCCTCCGCCATACAACATGGGCCTCCGCCATACAACATGGGCCTCCGCCATACAACATGGGCCTCCGCCATACAACATGGGCCTCCGCTATACAACATGGGCCTCCGCTATACAACATGGGCCTCCGCTATACAACACGGGCCTCCGCTATACAACACGGGCCTCCGCCAGACAACACGGGCCTCCGCCAGACAACACGGGCCTCCGCCAGACAACACGGGCCTCCGCCAGACAACACGGGCCTCCGCCAGACAACACGGGCCTCCGCCAGACAACACGGGCCTCGCCAGACAAACGGGCCTCCGCCCCGACAAACACGGGGCCCCGCCAGACAACACGGGACGCCCGACAGACAAACGGGCTCCGCCAGACAAACACCGGGGCCTCCGCCCAGAAAACACGGGCCTCAGCCAAGGCACATAGGGGCAGATGATATAGATAAGGTCTGGATATGGGTAGATGATATAGATAGGGGCAGATTATATAGATAAGGGCAGAGACATAGACGGACAGATGATATAGATAAGGTCTGGATAGGGGTAGATGATATAGATAGGGGCAGATTATATAGATAAGGGCAGAGACATAGACAGGGGCAGATGATATAGATAAGGTCTGGATAGGGGTAGATGATATAGATAGGGGCAGATTATATAGATAAGGGCAGAGACATAGACAGGGGCAGATGATATAGATAAGGTCTGGATAGGGGTAGATGATATAGATAGGGGCAGATGATATAGATAAAGTCTGGATAGGGGTAGATGATATAGATAGGGGCAGATTATATAGATAAGGGCAGAGACATAGAAAGGGGCAGAGATATAGATAGGGGCAGATGATATAGATAAGGCCAGAGACATTGAAAGGGCCGATGATTAGTTAGGGCTGTAAAGGGGGTAGATGATATAGATAGGGGCAGAGACATGAAGGGGCAGATGATATTATATAGGGGCTGGATAGGGGAAGATGATATAGATAGGGGCAGATACATAGATATGGAATGGATATGGGGCTCAGTTATAATGTCACTGCCTTGAAGTGGGTGAATCTGATTTTAAGCAAGTATTAGCTCTCCCTGTAACCTTGGGCAGTCCCTTTATCTCCCTGTGCCTGAGGCACCAACAATTAGACTAGCTCTTTGGACCAGGTACTTACTCAATGTGCCTGAATAATCCCACGCTGTCGCTGCGTTACACGGTCACTGCTATACAATATATTTCCCCCCCCCCAATTTTAGATAGATAAAGAAGACGGAAGTGAGACCCGGTCTCCTTTAATCCCCAAATATGTAAAAATAATAATAAATAGATGACACGGGATCACACCTTTCCATTTACTTCTTGAAAAACGCGATTTAAAAAAAAAAACACGACAAATTTGACCCGAAACCTGCCCGAACTAACACCTCCCTCCTCCTGGCTATTGTCCCGTTTCCCTTAAATTGATTTTAATCCCCAGTGTTGCTTTTGCAGTTTTATCCTTTTAGCGATAATAGATGTAATATATCATGAAAACAAATTTTTAAGAGTACACTCATTACAATGATGGCAGCCGGTAATAAACCCCTTCACACTTGAATGAGCTTAAATCGTTTCTCTTATTGATTTTGGTCATAACATAATTTAAAGTTCAAGTCAGTTAATAAAAAAGATTTGCTCTGGCACTTTGTGCGCTGTTTCTTGCTATCTGTTCGTGGGGGATTTTTTTCCCCCGCGTTCTGCGCCAGTGTGGGGGGACAGTGCGGCATTGAAGCAGCCAGGCAGTCGCCTTTGTACAGATGTAGCAGACTTTCAGTCTCAGAGTCACGGACATGAGAAGGAAAAACACTCCCGGGGACAGCAAAATCGCGGCTGCCTGTGGGAGGAGGGGTCCAGTTCTTCTAAATGGGAACCCCCGCAGAGTCCCGCTTCCGGGGCAAAGTGGGGTGAGGGGGTCACAGGCAGAATAAGGTGCCTTCCTCTGACAGCGCCAACATTATGTCTGGCTACTCGTTTACAGCTTGCTCCTTGCAAAATGTAACCTCTTTGAAAGGTGTAACTCCACAAATAAAGAGACCCCCAAAAATATTTAATTAATTTCGATTGTTTTTTTTTTTTTTTTCATTTTTTCTTAAACTTCTTTAGCAAAAAACTTAAACGTGGTGATTTATTACACCCCAGTGAAATAAAACTTCATTTAATGATGACCACGCAAAAACCTAAAAGCATATAAGGGAGATATGCCAGCCAAGAAGAAAGGGACAGGTCCCTTTTCATAGCATGATTGGTGCATGGAAATCTCATTTTAAAATGCACTTGTGTTCACCTAACTGAAAATTCTCCGTCTGAGCCACCGCATCAACTATTAGTTTTTCGTTTGTTTCGGCGCCAGAAGTTGACTGCGCTACGCGTACAGAGGTAATGGTGTGTACTAAAAAAGAATGGTTCACTGCGCAACAAAACAAAACATAATGCAGCTGGTTGTGACAGGTTCAATGCTAGGACCATTCTTTCTCTAATTATAGAGGTAAATAAGAATTTGAATCAGTTGTGTTAGGACACTGCGAATTTGGTTATGCCTTGATGTGGCTCGTAGGCTTGTACTCTTGGCCAAAGGGTTAACTAAATTACCCCTTTTCAATAGATATATAGGTATTTCACTTTGTATTTTGTCTATTTTTGGATGTTGCTCTGGACTTCTTTGTTTCTTGTTGTATACATTTAGCCACGCCAGTTAGCACTCCTTTGACACTTATACATACATATTATATTGTGGTAATTGGGGGGTTTCTTAGAGCTTGCTGGGATCTGTGTGTTTAACAGAAGAAAGTGCATCAACCACAAGTTCAACCTAAGAAAAATCTACATAATAGTGTTTTGCGCAAAAATTAAGTGCTATATCAACCAAATATTATTTGACACAGCCCCGGTTTTCATTAAATAGGGTAAATAAAGGATTATTTTTACAGTACTATAAATATATGACATTAGTCATTAGATTTACTAACACTAGTTATAAATAACAAAATCAACGCAGTCTGTTTTCACAGACAACACGGGCCCCGCCAGACAACACGGGCCCCGCCAGACAACACGGGCCCCGCCAGACAACATGGGCCTCCGCCAGACAACATGGGCCTCCGCCAGACAACATGGGCCTCCGCCAGACAACATGGGCCCCGCCAGACAACATGGGCCCCGCCAGACAACATGGGCCCCGCCAGACAACATGGGCCCCGCCATACAACATGGGCCCCGCCATATAACATGGCCTCCGCCATTCCTCATGCCTGCTTCATTATTTAACATATTCAACAGCTTTAAAAATGTAGACCCTACGGAGTGTGAAAAGCCTAATAATAGGGGAATGTGTTGCTGTCCCCTCTGGCAATGAAAAAGTTAGTTTTATAGGGTATTTCTGCTCCATTTACCTGCTCCTGAGCACACATGAAGGGTATAGAAGACCCGACCTTCACACAAAAGACTGGAATACACAATAACCGATTCGGTCCAACCTCACTCAACTTACTCCTTGTCAAACTGAGATCATTTTGAAATGATTGTGCAAGCATTATTAAACCTGCTTCAATGTTAATATTCGCTGTCAGGGCTGCTTGCTATGTAAGCTAACAATTCTGATAAAATACATTACAACTCATAACACATTCCCTGTGGATATGTCACTGTGCTCTGCCTTGTACAGAGAGTGTGGATGTAAAACAGTAAAACGGTAAAACAGTAAAACAGAACAGATATCCCAAAATGTATACAGGAGCACACAAGTGGCAGAGAGAATATTAAGGAAGAGAGTTCTTGCACCAGGACGTTTGGTCCAACACAATTCTGTAGACAAAGAAAAACTGTTGGAGCAACAACACCAACTTAGCATATATGCATTAATAACGTAAAAAGCAACATTCACTGCTCCTTTTCTTCAGTACAATATTTGAAGTGCAGCAGTGAGAGGTAGTGACAGATACCCCTATCTATTCTGCAATGTGGGAGGCGTGAACCCCATACCTGGGCAATATTAGTGTGTCTCTCTGTCTCACTCGCTCCCTTCCATCCATCTATCTATAAAAACAGGTACAGGAGGGGGGGGGGCACTCACACAAACAAACATTGGTCATCAGCCTGGGTGCTCTTGATAGAAATAACACTGATAGTAGATGTGAGATTGGAAAATCAGGCACTCAACAGGACTTGTCAATTCAGTTGAAGAGTTTATTTGGTGAAAACCACTCATTGGTTTCTCAGAGAGAGAGAGAAAGGGAGAGAGAGCTGGAAATACAGGGCACACACATACTGAAGGAGTTAATAGTCAATCTTGGGTGCAGGCAGCCTAGATACTATTAGGCATTGGACATAGCGCGGGCGATGGCGCGCGCAACTGCGTGCGCGGCACGAAATAATGCATGTAAGTGCATCAGTCCGGCCATGCTGCACGCTATGCGGTGCGCGGCAGGATTTTGAACCGACAAAACAAGTACATTTTTCGTGCGACGGCCGCGTCACTCCCGTGTTTGAGCCAATCAAGGCAAACCAAGCTGGATGAAGTCACGGCCACGCCTCCCCATTGCTAGCACAAGAGAGTCCAGATATCGGTCAGGCGACAGGCGCGTGCCCCTCCCTGTGCTCCGTCGCGCGTGCACGCACTATGGCCGCAGCCTTAGGTATCAAACATTGGACAAAGAGGCAGGTGCTCCATAATGCTTGGAATGGTGTCCCATGAGGGAGTGGGATGGGCTGACGGTGCGCTGCATTCCAAAAAACGGACAACGGAGCCTGGGTCGCTAAAGAAACTTACTTCATTACATCAGCTGCAACATACTGGCAGACAAGAATCCTGAGAGGAACCTCTGACGCGTTTCGCTCATGCACATAGCGCACACATGAGCGAAACGAATCAGAGGTTTCTATCAGGCTTCCTGTGTCTTACTATGTTGCAGCTGATGTAATTAAGTATGTTTTTTAACGACCCAGGCTCTGTTTTCCAGTTTTTGGAACGCAGCGCCGCGCCATCATACTCCCTCTTGGGACACCATTTCCGGCATCTATCCAGGCTGAGAGCACGCTGTGTTCGGGCAAACAGTTCCACAAGGTTGTGAGTACCCGTTTTATGCATTTGTTTTGCATTATATAGACTTAACTTCAAGGTCTAGCTCTATGGGTTGTGTATTATTAGTTAACTGGGGGTCTGACTTTCCAGTCTTTAGGCTTTTCTGACACCCCTAGCATCTTTATATGTTTACACCCTGTACACGTGAGCATTCGTGACCTGTCTTTATTCTACTTCAACTTACTGCAGTGGACCCGCACACATCACCAGCTTCATTACTGGTATAATTGTATACATAAACATCCTCGTGACATTGTTACATATTACTTTGGATGTACATGCACTCTTTGAGCCCTGATTTTGGAAGCACATGCGTCCGTTTTATTCTTTCTTTCACTCCATAATGCTTAAAAGTCTAATTATTGAAATGACACCATTAAGCATCATGGAGTTCCTGCCTCTTCATTTTATATATATATATTATTATATTTATATATATATATATATATATTCTTCATGCAAATGTTCTTCATGCAAATGTTCTTCATGATCTTCATGTCTGCATGTCATCAGGCCTGTGTCTTTATGCAAGGTCTTGGGATGATGCAGGTTTTGCTGTATGACCTGCCTGTCTTGCTGTGATGTCAACTGATATATGGGAGAAGTGGCCCAGTCTGTATCCTGATGGCCTTCTGTCCTAATCTTTAAGTAAGTGTCTATATTTTGCCTGTTATTTGTACATATCTGTTGTGTTCACCGAACCTAAGGAATAAATACAATTTGTTATATCTAAGTCTCGTCCCAGTTCAAACCCAGGTATATATATTTATATATAGTTTTGGTGTAAATTACAGCCTGTCACAAGCTACCGTGACAAGCTTGTAATTAACTGGTTCATTCATTGTAACATCGCCGGAAGAAGAGATCAGTGTATCTCGAAAGCTCGCACAAATAAAAGCATTTCGTTAGCCACAGAACGGTATCGTCTATTTATTTTTTGATTATTGAAGCTCGGCTAACACGGTACTGATACCTCTACATGTATATATATATATATATATATATATATATATACACACACACACAGTAGCGTAACCAGGGGAATTTGTATCACAGTTACAGAGCCCAGCGCTCTTTCCCACAGCAATTAAAGTGATTTTTTTTGGGGGGGGGGGGGGGGAGGGAGAGTGGGCCTCTGTATGAGAGCGGCCCTCCTCATCAACGTTGCGGTGTTATGTGAGCCTGCGTCGACATGGCAATGCGTTGGCATGACAACATGCAGCCGTGACATCATGACAATGCTGCATCACGAGGGCTGGTAAAATCTGCACCCCAATCAGAATGTCTGATTGCACCCCAGTATATTATATATATATATATATATATATATATATATATATATATATATATACAATATAAGGTAGCAAGATATAAGTGGACACTTCTGTAGTAAAAAGGAATAATAATATTAATGTGTGCACATATCATACTGTATAGAATAACCCCATATACATCACCCAATCAGAAACCTGGAGAGATGACACGACACACTGGGTATAGTGCAAAAAGATGAATATCAAATAAGTAAACATGGGAAGGATGTTGATTCAGGGAGTAATCTGATTGCCAATTCCTGGAGTGAGGAAGGAATTTATTTTTCCCCTTATGAGAAAGCACTGAATAATATTTCACTGCGATTTTTTTCTTTCTTTTTTCTCTGGATCAAAATACTGTAAATACAAATATAGGATAAAGTATCTGTCATCTAAATTCAGCCTACTGTAGGTTGAACTTGATAGACATATGTCTTTTTTCAACCTCATCTACTATGTAACTATGTAATATATTGTGGCACAGATTTGGACTACAATATATTCATCTTTTTGCACTGTATCCAGTGTGCTGTGTCGTCTTTCCAGGTTCCTGGTTGAGGGGGGGGGGGGGGGGTGTGTGTGTGTGTGTGTGTGTGTATAGTTGCAGTGGAGCGGCACTCACGTAAATTAGTCAACTGAACTGCGTGCACTAGTGGAGCATCCGTAAACAACTGTAGAATATAAAGCTGTGAGTGCCTTGTATTCTACAGTTGTAGATAGATAGATAGATAGATAGATAGATAGATAGATAGATAGATAGAGATACAGCCACGGTTATTGCACTTGCTGATAACGCACAATATTGTTTTAAAACGCAGAATATCACAGAATATCCCCCACAATGCGCATACGTACTTTTATAAAAATATTTTGTCTTACCTTTTATTCTTTAGATTTTTTTCCACAATTTTTCCGGTGACCTTTTTTTAACCAGTTTTAATTGCACTGTAGCTCGCGTCACGCATCCGTTTCTTCTTTGCAATGCGTCACATGTGGGCGCTACTGTAAATGCTTATTGTTAGCCAGGGAGGTTAAAGCGACAGTTCCCCCTTTTGATTTTCTTTAAATGAATGGGAAGCATGAGGTCCTCAGAACGGAAATTTCAGCTTGTCAGCCCTGCTCCTCCTCCACGTGGCCCCCCCGGAGGTCAGGGTGACCCCACAGATTACTTCAGAGGGGCTCCCTGGTTTAGGTAAACTTGGGAGGGAAATGGGGGGGTGATTGCTTTTAAACCCATTAACTTCTCCTCCTGACACCCCCAAAATACAACCTCAATACTTTGATAGCCGACGCTAGGAGACGAGGGATGAATACACCGCTCTTAGCGTCTGTTTAGCTACAAACCTGCCCTGATAAATAGACCCTGGCTATGGTATATTGAGATGTGACAGGCCTGGAAGAGGGATTTCTAAGAGTTGTCGCTGTGACACGAACAATTGTGTCCATGACAGTGACAGATAGGGACAGGTAGCGGGCTGTGCCATGACTGTGGCTGGTGGCCACCATTGGGGACAATACATTGTATGCACGCATGTGATGATACATTGGATACTCTAATGCTGGGCTGTGCACACTGAGCACATAGAAGCGCCCCCACACACAGGCAGGGCCACAAAGGGGTGAACCTGTGACTCAATGCGCTCTCTTCCATTTGTGCTGCTTATGGCTGAAAACGTTTATGAGAGCAGTGTATTGTGAGGGAAGAGGCATCAGGTACGGAGGGGGTGGCTAGATGCTGGAGAGATGGCTGCTTTTGGGGTAGGAAAGGGAACAACTCCACGGTGCCTCCCATGCAAAGGAGGTCTCTGTGTCTTTAGTGCTGGAGACTGTAGCAAAGCAATGCATTGCAAGTTCATTAGGATGCGTCCATAGGACTGCAGCCGTGCTGAGGCGCGCGGAGGCTGAGGGAAAGCGGGTGCTTTCCCTGGCCTTGGTCCGCGTGCCGTCCGGGGGCGTGTCGGGGGGCGGGCCAGTGACGTCACGGAGCTGGTTCGCCCTCGTTGGGTGAACCGCTCACGTGACCGACCCTGCGCTCCCGTGAGTGCTTGAATTTTAAATTTGGCTAAGACTTACGTTTCCGCACGCTTGCGTAAGCGAGCCCCTGCTAAAGCCGCTCTCATTGCGGCTGCAGGGGCTCAGTGCCGAGCAGCAGCGCGCCTCAGCACGGGTCAGCGCATACGTGCTGACCCTGGACGCAGCCTTACACAGGTCTCTCTATTGCAAAGCAGCCCACTGTGACTGTACAGCAGCAGAGCAATGCAATGCAGATTAATTGATGGTGTCCCTATGGCAGAGCAATGCATTGCAGGAACCTCTCTATTGTTTTTGCTGCAGCCCATCCGGCAGGGGTGAGTTCCCTGGCCACATCTCGGTGTGTGCGTGTGCTGAAGCTGGAAGTTTGGCAGCTCTGCGCTGGGCTCCCCTGTCATGACTCACGGTGGCAGGAGGTCATTGCTCAGCCGGCTGGAACAGCAACAAGCTAACGGCACCGCTTACCCTGGGCGGTGATTACCATGTACATGAACAGTGTGCTTGTAATTACGGGGTATCTGCATGCAGCTCGTCTATTTGTATCACTGGGTGTATATCCACACATAGATAAGATGTGATGCTTTGCCTAGTGTGGAAGTTACATTCCTGCAGGGTTAGAAGGAGCACAATAATACTTACAGAGCAAAGGAAATACTCTCACCTGTAATATGCTGTTAAAGCAGCAATACTAGGACATACTTGAAAACGAAAGGTAACTCTCAATGCCTGTACTTCCTACTAAAATATTTTATAAATAAATAATACTACTTTCCAAAAAAAAAAAATCTTTTTAAATTATTTGTTTATGTAAAGCATGTGGCAGTGTATCATTCTACACTCTTACCTAAGCTGGCAATCGTTTGGTGCTCCTGTTATACA
>WSYH01014710.1:0-15171 GCA_036426205.1 Ascaphus truei
CCTGCGCTCCCTTACCTGACACCTGCGCTCCCTTACCTGACACCTGCGCTCCCTTACCTGACACCTGCGCTCCCTTACCTTTGAAAAACGTTCTACTGTACAAGGCGAACTTCCTGGACCGTTCCCTAAGGGTTTTGAGCAGCATTTTATATACACTATTGTTGTAACAATATATGCACAATTCTTTTCACTATATTCACTGATTGTGTTCATCACTATTTTATTTGTATCATCACAGAATATTTACTTTATTGCACAGATTGCACATTAATTTTTGTAATCACTATATAGGAGTGCCCCTTACGTTTTCTGTTGATTGGAAATGTTTATGTCAGAAATGCCAGACATTATAAATAAATGGTTATGGACACTTTTACCCTCAATTGTGCACTAGTATTTTGCTAGAAGGGGCAACAGGATCATATCAGTTAATTACCGGCATGTTTAGTGCTTCATTCATAATTTATTTTCAATTGCCACAAAACAAATGCTCTTTCTAGCTTATCCTATCGAGGTGTATTCACTTCCACATTCTACATTGGATGCAAGTCAGTAATTAAATATCAGGTGCATAAGCTGCTCTTTAATTTGACATGTATGCTCCAGGCAATAAACACATGCAGTGCAATGTGGGAGTGTTGCTAAGGAATACCAAGTGAGAACATTGTATCAGGTTGTGTGACAGCTATTTGATCATGACAGTATACCCAGGCTGAAGAGGTTGCCTAATTAGTTTATATTAAAACTCACCCAGTAATCAGGAATTACTCTTGCATAAAAATGTAAATTTGTCCAGATGAATGAACAATAGAACCCCACAGAGAACCAACAACAGTGTCTGTTATATTTAGGATACTGATTCCTTGTGTCCTCTTAAACTATTCAATTATAACATTCGTCAGTTAACTTAGGTCTGAGCACCTTTTTCACAGATACTACTCAATATTTAAAAAAAAAAGTTGTAAATGTTGTGTGCTTTTTTGGATCAAATGTTTCAGATTGCACACGCTGGCCCCAGCTTTACAATCTGTCCAAATTGTTTTGTAATGTCTAAACCGAAATATGCAAGTTGTCACACATTATATGGAGCGAAACGAAAAGTGTTCATAGAGATTGTAAATGAATCAAGTCCATGTATGAATAGATGTCAAGATTTCAGTATAGTTAACCCTGTGAGGGTTGAGGGTTGTCTGTATCCCTGAAAATGGAAGAAATGTTGGAGTTTTTTATGCTAGAAAAGTTCAAGCTACAATTACAATACTATTCTTAAAATAAGCTGTGATAGAGAGAATTAGCGCAAATGACTTCACAACATTATCATAATAAACTAAGTGTCTTTAGAGTAGTAAATAGCAATATACAACTGCTAGATAGAACGAATCTCCAAATAAACAGACATTCAGAGGGGTCTGTAGCAGAATTTCCCAGATGAATTACAGGATGGACATTCTCAGGGTATTAAAATAGAAAACAAGAGCAAAATAGTACATTACTGTATATCACAGCATCTAGCAGTTTTCAAAAATCAATCTCCAATGCACTCACACGTATAGATGTAATTCGTGACTTTTCAAGGGTGAAGATCATCCTTTGTATGCAATATTTTGTTCCGATGTCCTCTATGGATGAAACAGATGTCAGAATGTCCGTGCCCTAATTCGTCTTGGATATTATTAATAAAAACCTAGACAAATTATATATATGCTTTTCTCATCAGAACCTATATATTATAAAGCTATCAATAGTTTCATTCTATTGATTTCACCTATTACAGACATTTCAGTCCAAATATAAAAAAGCAATGCAAAAAAAAAATGAATAATGTCAAGTAAATATGAATTTACATTAATCCTTCATTCAATGTCACACTTACACAATCTATATTATATATCATTATCCTTATGTTTATCACCCATAAAGCTACCAGAACATCTACGCATATTATCTGTAAAGAAGTGCTTCAGTAGTATAAATGCACTCTAAACAGTTACAAACACAACCAGCAGTGAAAATTAAAAATGCTTTCCTGAATTTAGCATGACACAAATTTGTATAAAGTCAGATATTTTATCAATAATCATTAATTAACCACTCCATCTGTCTGGGTGAGGATAACTTACTCCAAACTACCCAGGTTCTGAGAAACCACTACAATGTTAGTGCTTCCCCCACTCAACACCCCACATTTGCTACCATAAATAGAAATAAATTGGCTACAAAACAAAAACAGACACCAAAGACGTAATTCAGAACTTAAGGGGTTAAAGAAATGTGATGTCTGTGTAACGGGTATTCCCCCACCCAATCGCAGATATAGTGTGAGTGCGGAGAACCTACCTGGTGTGGTGCTTTACCTGTTAGGCTCACAGGAAGGCTGAGCTTCCGCCACGGGGAACCTGGGGCAAGTATATTATGAGTAACCCTGTACTCAGTGCAGCGCCTCCACCTGAGATGGCTCCCACCAGAGGGGGAGTAGTTCCTCGCAGGACAATATATATCACTCAGCACACAGTATGTATAACAATCAATACCTTTACTAGTGTAACCATACTTATGCATAACAATCAACAGATCAACAGGTGTCCCTCTCTAGAGGAGACACTAACTAATGCGTCTCGCTGGACGCTAACCCCTTCACCAGATGATCCCACCCCGTGTCCAGTAACCACACACACAGTACGTTTCCCAACCTTCCTAGTGAGATGATATGTGTGACTGCGCAGTCACTGGTCCTGTGTGAATCTAATAGTATCGTTGGTGCACTTGATGAGGGTTACCTGTGGAGTGCTCGGGCCTGCAACGGAGCGACGCAAAGGATCTGATGATGGATGAACACAGGAACTACCGTCCGGGCGGTCCCACCCGGATGGCCTCTGCAGCAACAACAAAGATCTGTGCCCAACCCTCTGGACGGACGCGCAGCGGCTGCTGAGTCCCTAACTAACACTAATAGTAAGGGTGATGCACACTACCACTATAGGCGTCCCTGCAGCACAGCAACCTACGGTGACTTCAGGGATTCTCCTATGGGCCTGCGGGGAAGAAATGTCCTATGCAGGCGGGTCCCTGACCCCCTGCACCCACACTACCTCTCCCTTCACCTCCCGGATCCCCTCTCACTAACTTCTCCCTGATACCTGCAGTTACACTGCACACAACCTGGTACCTGCAGCTAACGTGCTGCACCAACACACAATGCCTTCTTGTCAGCCCTCACAGCACTGACAGCCGTGACCTGACAAGACTGCACACCACACGCACCTAAGGGCAGAGTCCCTAACCTAGGGGCCGTCCCTTATTACTTACCCACTAACCTGGTGGGGAGTTGGGGCCTGTCTGGAACCTGGGGAACCTTACCTAGTGTAGGAGCCACTTGCTCACTACACCCTTCCTTCCCCTTCTATCTCCCAGCTCCAACTGCCGTTGCTCTAAAGCCCGCGAAATGTATCTATCTGCTTGGGCTGAGAATCCTTGGCCCTCATTGGCCACTATGAGGCACCTGGTGCCTGCCTTGCTATGCCCCATGGGAGTTGTAGTCCTGGGGAGGCTGTCTTGGCATTGGCGCCGCGTGCGCACTTGCCCTGCGCATGCGCGGGTCCCTAATGGCCGCCGCAACTTTCTGGCTAGTCCTGCGCATGCGCGATCACGCACACGCTCGCGCAACCCGTCATGGCGGCCCCCACTAGCCGAGTACGCCGCCGAGGCTCCAGGGACGACGAGCGCTCCCTGCACTGGCCCCCACCCTCGTGAGCAGCCGGCGGGCCTGTTGCTGGCTCCGGCGGGACCCGCGACCGCTCGGCTGACTAGTGAGGGGGTCTCTGGGAACCAGAGGACACCGGTGCTACATCTGGATCAAAATATTACATTGTAATGGAATAATGTACAATTCTTAATTACATTATTAAAGCCAAAATCTTACAGAGAAAAGGGTAGGGCAGTTTCACATTATATTAAACAGGAGCCAAGGCGTGAGGCAACATTGAAATATGTGAAGGCACTAACAGTCGCAATTAGTGAGACTGATTTTGAATTGGCGAGACTCATTGAAAACGAGTCAATACTCTTAATATCTTATTCCCACTCTTGAAGATAGGCCTTAATCGTCATAAAAACGAATGTAAACAAATTTGTCATTTTCCTTTGTCCGACCTACTGTACTATAAGTTACCACACCTGGCAAAGAAACAAATGATTGCCAAGGCTAATATAACAAGAAAATGTCTGTGATACTTCAACTTCACTTTCAATGAATGTACCTAATACACATTTGGTTACAATAACTACATTTCAGGGAATTAAATATTGTTAAGCTTCAAATATACTGAGCACGAGACAATAATAGTCAGAGACCAGAATATTCTGTTGGGCCGGAACTAGGAGTGCTGTCGTTGAGAATAATAACTGGGGTTAATTTGAATTTAGAAATAAAAAAAAAGAAAGTACTACTGTATAAATAAAACATATAAGACACATATATACTGTTCTTTCAAAACTAAAGCTGTCTCACATTTTAATCTGGTCTATAACTGTTACATATGCCTATAACATACAGTATATTATCTCTAACTGTGCATGCAATGTCTTGTATATGATATATAACCCTGTTCACTTAATGTAACTATGCATTTGTCACCATAACTCTGTGCCCAGGACATACTTGAAAAGGAGAGGTAACTCTCAATGTATTACTTGTTGGTAAAACATTTTATAAATAAATACAGTACTGTATATACATTAATGGCACTAAAATGGCACTATATAAATAAAGACATACAATAAATACAATACACTTGAGGGAGACCGTGCATGTTACTTTCACACAGCACTTCCTTATATACTGTACATAAGCCTCGAAAATGTTATTGAAGTAACAATTGACTCCGGATTCACAGCTGCATTTTTTTAAAGTCTTTACTGATCATTATGCCTCCGCTTCTATCCTGATGTGGGAGATTCGTTGCATATCCCATTCCCCCCTTTCCCCCTCCCCCCTTACCCCCACCACACCCACCACCCCTCTCCCCTGGACATATGCATTATACACTTTGCAATATTATGATGTACTGCTCAAATTAATTATATAGGTATGTAACCCATTGTCCCCCCCCCCCCCAGACACAGATGCTATATCTAGGGTGTAGTGAGGGCTGGTTACATGTGTGTTGGTGGTGCATACCTGCCGGTAACAGGAGGGCCTGAGTCTCCCGCAGTGATGTCGGGGATACAGGACCAGGCTTCTGGGGTATATGCCTCCATCTTCTCCTTAGCAACGGTGCAGCGCCTCCATCCTCTATAACTTCCCAGAATGTGGGGTAGGACCCTTATAGAGAAGTTGCCCTGGTCCCAGGGTAAATGCTCCAGAACACACGCAAAGTCTTATGTAAAACTGCAATGTCTCTTTATTGTCTCTGATCACAACAGCAGCACTCAGTAGTATTCCTCCTCTCCTTCCCTCCAGTAATGTCTCCAGACAGGATGGTCTGAATGGGGCCTCAATACCCCTGCCTCCACCTCCACCAGGGTAGGCCCTGTGGGTGAGGCTAGATCTCCTGCCCCTCACCCCCTGAGCAGGGTGAGGGCATTTGTCCACCTCTATATAGGTCTGTCCTGTTCCTCTTAGTCCTACAGCACTTCAGACCGCACACTCTCCTCAGCTCCCATCGGACGATCCCAGACTGACCAGCTACCCGCGCAGCTGTCACAGGGTCATCTCTCCATTCTATGGTGGAGCAGACACACTGCTCTCCAGAGACTTCAAACTCTCACAGAACTGACACTCCAACAGAACTGACTTCACGGACATCCATACAGAACTCGCTTCCCAACTGGCACCCCACACACACAGGACAGCCCACTAAATAGACTCAGCCCCGCCCCCTATGATGTCAACAGGACCTCCCCTCTGTCTAGCTTGCACAGAGCTCAGGGGCCTGCCTCTACCACAAAGGCGGGGCTTGGTGAGGGGGAAAAACCCATGGTCACTACTGGCGCCTGCCCTTACCAGGGCTTACTCCAGTAGTAGAAGGATAAGTAGCCCGTTCTGTTTACAGGGGCTACAGGTATATTTATTATACTTGGGGCTGTGTAGTATAAGTTTATACAGTTTATGCAGCTTATAATCCATTGTTTTTATTACATATTTACTACATAGGTATATCATGTATTTTTACATGTCACATATAGCTGATCTGTTTTACTTATGGATATCTTTCAGCACTCACAGGGTGATGCACTAAGACCTCAGTTCTCCCTGCTCAGAACGTACTCCTCTGGTTACAGATTACATCCACAGCACAGCACATGTGAGTACTGCACTGGTGAAGACCTGCCCCCCATGTCCAACTCCACCCCCCCCTGATGTCTGATGTCATAATGGGGCATCGCCGATGTCACTATAGGGACATGGCTTACTGGTGTGTGGTGTGGCAGTGTTTTTTTCCCCTATGCCGCTCCATGTTGTGCTACCAGGGATATGTGTCACGACGTCTGACGTCTGACGTCATCACGTGGGCGTCGACGTCGTGCTACTGAGCAGGGAGGGGTGAGTATCAGAGGGGGTTGTACATGTGTGTATATACTGTATATCTGCTGTTCACTTGTATTTGGTAGCCTACACCTTGAGAAAGGCAGTTTTACTGCCGAAACGTTGGCTTCCTTGGCACATTAAACCTTTTTTCATTCATGATTAAGACCGCGTGCCTGATTCTTTTTCTTCACTGGATCACTTTGGGACGTCAGGAGCTCCCCAGAACCAGCGCACCGGCAGTTAAGTACCCCACCATCACCTATATGTTTGAGTGCGTGCACTACCTCCTTTCCACTGATCATTATGCCCATATAATATTCACACAATCCAAAGGACGTAAATAAATATTCTTCTGATACAAAGATATAATAATATAATTGTTTGTTATCAGTAAATCTTTGCTAATGAAAAAGAGTGTCCCATGCATTTTGTAACTTTAAACAATTGTAACAAATTATATCTGTAATAGCTATGTGAACCAGTATAAGAGGACAGAACAGGATGAATTATTGAATAATATGGTAGTTGGAAGACTATACTATACTTTACTATACTCTACTATACTATACTAAAAAGATGTAAATCTGATGCATGTAACACATTTTGTAACATCTTGTTATGTTACGTGCGTGACCTTTGCAGAGATTTTTGTGTAATTTGATATGAAAAGTTATTGGTAAAAAAAAAACTTGTTAAAAAGTGACATACAATACAAGGTTAGTTTAGCTGTATTACACCTTATTAAACTAAACATATAAGAGCATTTATGGGCTGGAAAACAAACATAATGATTTATTTAAATATACTTTGCCTTCTGTTAATAGTAGGTTTGTATTCTTACAATTTGAACTGCCTAAAAATTGCTGCAGAGCAAACCATTTTATTGCCAACTGCACAACAATGAAAATCTCCACTTGTGATGTACTTCAAGCCTAACAAGAAATAACGGCTTCTTGGAAGTAATACAAAATATATGAAATAATTCTGTGAGATTGTTTAATGGTTGCTGAAATAAAGGTTTTCAGATTATGACTGAGCCCACATATATTGTCAGCACAACCATAATCTTTTGTTAACTACCTGCAAAAGCCACATGCTTTCTTTAAATTATAGTGCATAAACAATGTAATAGAAGCTGCCATTAATTCGTTTTTAAAAGGAAGGAATTTTAAATCCATTTGTTTACGGCTATTACGAATGTCTGTACATATTGCAAATTTGGCTTTATTGTTTCTGGCAAAAGGCGAGAATTTAGCTTAACTGATATGGCATTTATGTAGAAGATAAAACTGTACATGCAAGTTAAACCTGAAGTTGTGGAGGTAATGAAACAAGTGGTAGTGTACTGCATATTCATTTTATATCCCCCCACCCCCCCCCCAAAAAAAAAAAATCTGCTAAATATATTCCACTAAACAATTTATTCAAAATAATCTAAAGCAGCAGTTTGGGCCATTAGCAGCTGAAAACTCTCCCTAATGTTAATATGGATTTTTCATATATTGGCCCAAACAGTCACTTCGGACTATATCCAATAGTATATTGAATAGGGGGTAACCTTAAGTATTATATATTTTATTATGTTTTACTTTCTGAATTCATGCAAAATGTATGGACCATTATTAAAATGAAACCTGACTTAGAAGAAAATTATTTATTTTAATTATTAATAATAAGCTGCTAGTTTTATGAAGCGCTTAACAGAGACATTTTGCAGGCTCAGGTCCCTGCCCCGTGGAGCTGACAATCTGTTAAATTTTTATTTGTTTAAATAAAAAATAAAAAGTTGCATACCCTTTGGGGTCTCTTACTGTAGTATGTCTGCAAAGTTTCAAGTGTCTAGGTTTCATGGTCTTGGAGCTTTGGCCCTGAATGAGAGCCAGACAGACATACTCTCTCTTTTATTATTATAGATTGTTTAAATATACACTTATTTTAATTTGCTTTGGTTCTAGACCCTTTTTCCCCTACAAAAACACTATGTCATGTCACTGTTGATTCCCTTCACTGTATTGTTAATAAATGTTTTGTATTTTACAGGGGAGCGCAATCTTTTTCCCATGCGTCCCCTGCTGGCTGTCCTCCTCTCCACGTGCCCCCATCCCTCCCTCCTCCTTACCTTGGTTCCCGGCATCTGGGCGTCATGATGTGACGTTGCCATAGCAACGCACCATCACATGACCACGCGGTGGCACTTGACGCCGCGTTGCCATGGCGACGCATCTCCAGGTGCCGGGTGATCATGGTAAGTAAGGTTTACAGAGGCCTTCTGACGCTTTCCTGGCACTTAATTTAAGTGCCTCTGTAAACCTTGTGGCCCCCACAGATAATCTGTAAACCCTGTGCACCCCAGTTTTCGCACTGCTGTTTTAAGACATACTTGAATGGGGAAATGTATCAACCCTATTTTTGTAAGAGCTAAGGGAAACAGAGTTCTGGCACTTTCTTTTAAGGGATCTTCCGGAAGCTCCATTTACTGATTCTGAAATGATATAGAATGTCGCTAGATAACTAACTGGACATGGATTCAAGTTTTTTCTACCAGATTTCTTTACGAAAGTGGGATTATTATAAATTAAATATAAAATATTTTTTCTGTGTGTAGGATTTTGGCACCTTTTCTCTAAAACATCACTGATTTCAAGATTTACTGTATGATATGTTAGTAACCTGTAAGTTAAGGATCCTACATTTAACATAGATACATTGTTACAATATGTGCTTTATTTAACCCTTCCCCATCTTCCATGTACATTAGACACTCATCAAATCACAAGTTTCAAATGATGTAATATTTGAGCAAACTACTTTGATAAGTGGTGCAAGATAAAGATATCTCATCGTAAATTGTGCTCCCAAATTGCCTTGAAACTTTTCCCCAGAAATGTTATTGCTATTTCAAATACTGATGCAGCGGCCGTTATTCGAACACATCACGGTGCCAATTTTGAGTTCTCTGCTGTTCCCCACGCAGCACGAACGCGGCCAATCACCCCAGGCACCCGCGCTTATCGCGGATGTTTTGTTTGAATTTCATGGATTCTGTTTCTTCGTTTGCAATAAAATGGATGAATTGTAATGTATACAGTACTGTGCTACTTTGTCAATTTCATGTTTTTAAAAGCCAGAACATTCATTTTTCTGCACTTGCCGCGCTCGCATCTTACTGCGGGAAGGCTGGAATTCATCCCGCGGTTTCAAATTGAGATTCCGATGTACATGACGCGTGAAGTGTTCGAATAACGGCCGTTGCATCAGTAGATGAGAGTTCGGTCATTGGCCAACTTTGGAACGCCATCCTGAATGTTGCATAGGTTTTGTGACATCTACATAAAGGCATGTGAATGGTGGGAAGGGGAAGTTCCTATTGAATTGCTTCTCCAGTTGTATATACTGTGTGTGTGTGTATATATATATATATATACACGACTATTAAGGTTATGGTGGGTAAAAAAAGTGACTAAAACCCTCCACAGTAAAGCATAAAGCAACTGTAAATATTCCTGTATATTCATTTGCATGTCTTAGGCAGGTCTGCAACCCGACAGCTTGAGAAAGGACCGTAAGGTCCGAAACGTTGCTTCTTTTTTCTGTGATTACCCCCTGATGCCTGTGTTACTTCATTAAATTGTATTTTTTGAATTTGGGAGTGCTTCAGATTCTTTGATATTGGGTATTTATCTATTTTTTTGTTGCTGGATGGTGATCCTGGCCACACTGTGAGCACCATGACTGATTAGATAAGGTTTTTTTTCCCTTTTACTTTTTCCCTTTGAGTGCTCTGAACATTCTTGATATATATATATATATATATGCAAATGTAAATACAACTGTATGTTCATCTGCAGGTCTGCAACCCCGCCTTTCACCATTATCACCCAGCACACAGCACTTTCACTGCAGCAAGGGATTCTGGGAAATGACATGCAAATGAGCACACAGTGCCACTTTTTGCTTCAAAAACCATTTTTAACATGGTTCCCTATAGGCTTAAGCTTGCTGCATGGTCACAGCTTTGAGCCCAGCCAGGATTAAGGTGCATACCCAGAAAACCTACCCACAGACAGCTGTTTCGACCTTAATGGGTCTCATCAGTGTGGGGTTGGTTAACATATATATATCAATATATCAAATGGAAATATTACTGTATGCTCATTTGCATGTCTTAGACAGGTCTGCAACCCCGCCTTTCACCATTATCACCCAGCACACAGCACTTCCACTGCAGCAAGGGATTCTGGGGAATGACACAGTTTTTAAACATGGCCTGGGATGAGATGCAAAGCCAGTAAACCAATTCACAGACAGACTGTTTTGACCGTGTGGGTCATTGTGAGGTTGGTTGTACTGGTTCTGCTTGTTTGAGACTAAGAGTAGGTCTTCACCACACATTATTAAGGTTATGGTGGATAAAAAAGTGACAAAAACCCTCCACAGTAAAGCATATAGCAAATGGAAATATTACTATATGCTCATTTGCATGTCTAAGACAGGTCTGCAACCCCGCCTTTCATCATTATCACCCAGCACACAGCACTTCCACTGCAGCAAGGGATTCCTTAATAATGTGTGGTGAAGACCTACTCTTATATCCCCTCAAACCTCCCTCCAAATAAATAAATAAATTAGGGAGAGATATGTACCTGAGGTGCCCTGGGAGATATGCAAAGTATATTTAAATGAGCCACATTACACACTTCCTAAAAGCCTTTCCAATGTCCATAACAATGATATATGTTGACAAGCCTAAGGAACCTAATGGCTGAAATGCTGTACTGGTGTCAGACACAACTGGATTAGAACCCACAACCTCTGCTACACTAAGCATCAGCTCTAGCCGTGTGAGTTAAATGAGCACTCATATTGTATATGCCAGAGAATGAATGAAAATATAAATATATATATTGTATTTGACTAATTTGCATTTAATACTGTATATCAACATAAATCTACTGTACTACCATTTTACATTTTAGCTCGTGTTTCTTAAATTAAAGTAGTTCTTTCACTCACAAAATACTATGATGCATAATTGCTTTTCAGCGTGACAATTTCTGCTTTTTCTAACATAATGATTAGATAAAATAACAGCTGTTTCAATAAAAGTTGAGAAACTGTGAAAACTGTCTAGAACATACAGTTACAACAGTGAAAATATGGATACACCATTAGTTGTTGTTACAGTTTCTCAATCCATTTTTAACACATATGACTAGTACATTTAGGCAAACTAATTTTAAATAGAAATGTATTTGCTACATCCTGTGCAGAAGACCCTTTAAATTAGAACCCAAATTAGTCAGATATCTCATTCTGATAATTCCACCAATTCGCTCATTCTTCACAGGTCATTGAATAGTTGCACTTTAATGGAATGCACTTAATGTTTAAATTTCACACATCTCTCTATTTTTGAAAAATGTTAGATATAATTTGCAAATTAGGAGGAACACGTTACATTTGTGGGACATTTATTTAAAATAACCAAAGAAATGTAAATTGGACGAACAGATTACTATTTAGTTATAAGCAAGAAACATTTTTTTTATAAAAAAAAAAACATTTAGGGTACAAATTATTTTGAGTATTTTATATTAATAACTACATTATTTATTATCACGTAAGATTTATATTGAAAATGAAAAGGCCCTTATAATGAAAAAGTCTTCTTTTGATACCAGTGTACTGTATTTATGCTTAACTCCAAAGTATTTGAGTATTTGGGAGAAAACATCATACAGATAAGACACATGCTCAGTTTATTTTCTCTAATTTCATTGTTATTCACATGGGTTGTTTGGATTTTGTTTTGAACATACAGTATACTGTATATGCCAGGATTCACTAAGTGTCGGTAGAGGGTATCGCACCCCATTCCAGTGTTAACTGTCATTCAAGTCAATAGCAGTTAACACCAGATCGGTGTATGATCCTGCAGATCAGTATGTAGTGAATCCTGGCATAAAACGAGCCATTAATAAAAGCACCATGCTTTTATGCCATACAATTCCAGCTCATTTGTAATTCTTCACTTATCACCAATTTGGTTGGTAAATACCTTGGCTGTACCCATGACGTATGATTGTGAAAGACATACAAAATTATGCATTGCCAATGGTGCTAATCCAAGATCTCATGATAATTATTTAAGACCAGATGCTAATGACTCTGTGATGCCTAATTTTATATTGGCTCCAAATTCCAGAAATAGCAACGGAGCAGCGCTAAAAATGTCACGTCTAAACTCTGACCCTTAGGGACCCAAGTTGAAAATGCTTCTCTAAACATTTTAAGACAATGGGGTTTATGTGTCAAAGTCTTCTGGCTATAAAACTAGGCCAAAACTAGAGCAGAAGCATTCCAGCAGATTTACAGTACCAAAAAAATTGATTCAGTGATTTGGTCTGGGTTATCTAGGCTATGTTATTGCTACAGTTCAGTAATTATTGTATTTCCTTTTGATCAAATAACAAGTCACACAACTCTCAGAAGTCCTTCTTTTAAATACTGCAGCCTAAAGGTAAAATATTTGCACATATCTCCTTTTACATTGTCCAAATAAGAAAACATCCTCTGAAATATGAAAGGCTGCAAAGGTACCGGTGATTTAAAACACAAAATAATGGACACATAAATAAGAAACTATGACTTGGGTGGTGTTCATTTGCTGGAGAGATAAACAGTCTACCGTGTTGCCCAAAGACAGTGTGTTCCAAGAGTCCTTTGAACTATTTTAGTTTCATGTCTGTGATAATTACAGAGCAATGACCTTCTCATTAGAGCTAGGAGGAGGATTATTATTGTTTCCCACATTTCTTAATGGATGCAAGCTACACATATGATTTTGGAATATCAAAGCAATTCTCTATGGTATTTATTATCATATCAGAAGTCAAAATTATGAAAACACATAGAAAACCTTTAGTTTCAAATAGAAGTGTTAATGTATGCAGAAGCAAATGAATAGCTCATCTTTCTTCCTCTCTTGTATCTTAAATTTTTCATTACAAGTTTCCAAGGCTTCAAAGTAACATCTCACAGTCAGTACCCTTTTTTCTCTTCTTGCATGACAAAGAGCTGTCAAAAATTGTTCCTGTGTTTGTTAGTATTTTTCTCTTTATTCTCTCATCTAAATGTCAAACAACTTAGCTTAAATAAAGCACAGCATTCTTCATCTGGTGCTTCTCAAAAGAAAAACAACACCACAGAAGGCGTCTAAAAAGGCCCTAATTAATGTTTCTCATTGATTTTGTTTTAGTGTGATGTATTTTATGAAAAAAATATGAAACCAGAAGGCACTCTCATTAAAATCATTAGCAACTCAATGTTATCTTAAAACAGTTCATTCTTTGGTGTGCTGTAATGCTTAAAAGCACATTCACACGAATACTGTACAGATACCCTTTCTAACATAACAAGCCTAGTTTTTGTTGAAAACTGCCATTAGTTTTGTCAGGTACTATTGAATTATGTTGAGCACAATATACCAAAAGTACTATCAAGGTACATAATAAGAGTTGTATGTAAATATAGCAAAGCTGGTGTTTCACATGCATATACAAATAAGATTTGAACGTGATTTTTTTTTAAATATACTGTAACATGCATTGGAATAAAAGAGAACATGAAAATAGATTCAAATAGATTTCTTTGACTACCTGAAATCCCATGTGAATATCTTTGCAATAAGACTGTGAGAGATTTCAGTAGATGGAAATATTTAATTATTAATTGTTTATATAATATACCTGTAGAAGATTTGAAAAATCCTTTTAGTCTCACTAAGTTTCTTCGTTAATGTATCAAAAAACAGAGACAATACAAAAAGTATCAGAACACACAATGAAAGGTAAGTCAGCAGACAAACTGTTAAATGGGCTTGGCCACAATGGGTGGTAGGAGTGACTGTGGGTGTGGGACAATAGCCATGAGTGCAGGCTATTAGGATGCTTTATTTGTGGGACGAGTTTTAAGGTTAGTAAATATTAAATCAGAAGGTTAAAACCATTTACAGGGGAAGAGATGGCAGGGAGGCATGGGTGAGATCAGGTGTGTATGTCTGTGTTCAGGCTTAAGGGAGATCCCCAGCAGCAGGAAGGGTTAAGGTGTGGAAGCAGGGTGATAGTGGGAAGGTATAGATAGAGGTGTGAATAGAGGATTTGTGTGGGTGTTTTTTATTGAGGGGTAAATAAGTTGTTGGGAGAGAGGTGTATAAATAATGGTACAGTGGGGAGTTGGAGAGAACAGAGATGTTCACAAAACCAGATACGATTTGATACAGTTCCACACAAAAGGTTGGTGTACAAAATAAAGCAAATTGGACTCAGTAATAATGTATGCACCTGGATTGAAAACTGGTTGAAGGACAGACAACAGAGGGTTGTAATAAATGGAACTTTTTCAGGTTAGGCTAAAGTCGTGAGTGGAGTACCTCGGGGATCGGTACTGGGACCCCTGCTTTTTAACTTGTTTATTAATGACATTGAGGTTGGCATTGAGACCAAAGTCTCCATCTTTGCTGATGATACTAAATTGTGTAAGGTAGTAGAATCAGAGCAGGATGTAATTTCTATCCAGAAACTGGAAACGTGGGCAGGTAAATGGCAGATGAGGTTTAATACAGATAAATGTAAGGTTATGCATTT
>WSYH01014711.1:0-15170 GCA_036426205.1 Ascaphus truei
CCGTCTGATTCACCCTTTATTTTTATTCGTCATCATCAAGAGCCTGCACGGACCTTCAGCACCCTGAGAGAACAAGTGTAAACCTGCTGAGCACCTACACCAACTAAAGTCAATTCTTTTGAAAGAAACAGTAAATTTTTGTTCACGTTTTATTTTTGGTGTGGCCCGCCGTTTCCCTAGCGTTCCCTGGGAGGGGTTTGGGGGGTAGGTTATAAAACATATTTTAGTAACTTAAAGAAATTAAGGGTATCACTAACATAGCAGGAAACGGTAGAGGTAGGTGTGATAAATGAGACTAAAAAATGATGATACAGGAAGAGGGAGAGGCATCCCTGATGAAGTCTAATACGACTGGCAAAACTCTAGAAAAGAGGTTTTAACTGAGCTTGGCCGACATAGTGCAAAGTACCGTGAGAGAAGTTACAGAGCAGTAATATCACAAAGGGTTAATATGGCACATCCCCTGGTGAAAACCCAAACCTGGAAGTGCGCAAGGCATGGAAGGGGCGGACCTGCGAGGAAGACACCCAAAATGGCCTTATATCTGGTGATTTTCCATTACACCGGGCTGCAAAGGCACAGCAATACCATGACAGGCTCAGTAATATATGTTTGGTGTTATCCACTAGTACCTGTGTGAGTGAGATTCTAATTTGCTGCCAATTCTATTAATTTACACATACTACCACCTGTATGTATGTTTCCTTCTTTCTTTTATCCTTGTGTTTTGTTGTTTTGTCTTTGCTGTGTCTCTGTCTTGCCGAGTGGTGCATTCTATATATTAGCGTATCAGTTACATTAAAAACAGTGTCTCGTTTATACTGATTGCTAACAAACAGTGCTTATTCCATCCGCCTATATACTATTTGGTAGATATTCCATTTTACAGTACACGTCTTGGAGATACAAGTGTTTTCAGAATAAAGAATTTGAGATAATAAGTTGACATTAAAGAAAGTCCATGGTAAAAAAAAAAAAGGTACACAAAGCAAAAGACAAATATTTTATTGTTTGGCAACTGTAAGGCATTAATAAATATTAACATATGTTACCCTCTGTTCTTCCTCTATTTACTGATAGATACAGAGATGAAGGTTACCAAAATGTGTTGCAGCATACTTGTAAAGGACAAATCTTTTTTCTTATTTATCAATGAGGACCCTGATATATTATATTACCTACAAAATGTAACTCCTATAAAATTTATCTCATCTTAATGCGAAGTTAAGTAAAATTATAAGGACTGTCTAAAGACGTTGAAGTGCAAATTGCTAAAAAACTCTCATTTAAACTATTGACTTTAGGGAAATTCTTCCTCGTTCTGTACAAATAATATCAGTGTCACTTGTCTAAGTCCAGCTCTCACATGACAGGTAAAGTATATACTCTTCCAATTCCCCCTATTTCCTATATGCCCACTTGAAGATATCGTCCTATTGTTCAGAAAGATATGCTCCGTTTAAAGTCATGGTACAAACATTTTCACACAACATGGGAAATACACCTACTAATATATTAACTGCCCAGATACAAACATAGAGAATACGGTAATTGAAACAGGCTGTGTTTGCTCTTCATTGCCTGAGGAAAAACATTGTTTGTACTGAACAGTTAAATGTTAAAATTGCCTCAACATATCAAATTGAGTCCAGTTCATCACACGAATATTGTTTTATTTGTCCTCTCTTTTTCTTAAAAAAAAAACCTTCACTTTGTTTTGTTTTCCTTAACTTGTTTTTGTTTTATATACGCATGTTAATGTCTCTGACAAATATCTTATGTACAAATGTTTTTAAACTCTGAAAATTTCCGCTATTTGATTTTGATAACATAACGTCTCTCTGTACTTTCAAATTACTGATGTGACGGTTTCTCTAAACTAGCCATTATTTCATAGAATAGATCATGATTTGTTTGGTTTCTTGTTTTTCCGTCATACTAAGCTTTTAGACATGCATTTCAAATGCATAAAAATATATCTAAGATAATGAAACGCATTAACAATGTTGGCCTTTTGGAAGACGTTTGATTTTATTTGATATATTGCATGGGGCTAGGTTTGCTTAGATATCCACCTTTAAACTAATTGTACTTATGCTTAGTACCTTTTGGTCTAAGTGTGATATTTGCCATGAGGAATAGGCAATATTCTAATCTCATACGTATATCCGTTTACATATCTAAGTGTGGTTTATTGCTGTGGAATTATTCCTCAGGACAATTTCATCTGCTTTTCTAATACATCTTTTTTTCCCCTACCCTGCCTCTTTTCTTTCCTCTCTCCATGTTCTCGACCTATGAAAAATCAGCTACTTAAAAAGTTACATTAACCACACCGATGACGACCTCTCCCACCATATACACTCTGGGCTGATAGGCTGCTTTGGCAGCTTTGTTGAAAGCTGTCAATCTTCACCATCCCACGTGCAGCCGGGGGAGCATTTACCGGATCATTAATATATTAAAGCACTGAAAACTAGTAGTTATACAGGGCCGACTCCTTGCACTGTGATCTTTTCAAGGAAGGGAGGCATGACAAAAGTAGAATAGCTTTTACACTATCAATATGGAAGCCTCCCCTGAAAAGCCATGCAGAAAACGGCTCTAATTTTATAGCCTTCATTCGTAGGTGGAGCACCAAAAGGCAAGGCCATATTTTTTACACTGTGGACGCCTGCATAAAAGAAAGTGGCAAAAGCAATGAAGAGATGGCAGTCAGTAACCTTAAGTGAGGTGAAGAGGGGGGGGCACTTTATCTTGGACCTGAGTAGCTTGAATCCTCGATGAGGCCCATTACAAAATAATTATTAATTGGCAGGCTTTATCACCTTTTTTTTTTTTGCTGAGGTCATATTTCATTCCTTTATAAGGATGATGGAAGGATAGCCTAGAACCCAATCCTACACAACGTGTCCTCACCTTTAAAGGGACAGCTTTTCCCCTGAACACAAAAATCCTCATGAGCTGAAGCATGGCTTAACAAAATAAATTATAATGAAGGAGCACATGCGCCAATAATTTTTTTTTAAAGCCTGACCTTCACGTAACAGAGATCTGATTTCTATCAAACTCACAATTCATTCTCAGTCTTTTGATGCATGACAAAAATAAGTAAGAATTAATATTCTGAGGCGAAGTTTATATTCAAAATTTGCTTAGCACAGGAGATTTTTGTTTTCTCTCCCTGTTTCCACTGCTGTTAAGTAGAACAGTTGTAAAGATGAAATGATGGAAGAGTTTGCAGTATTTAGCTGGTAAAACGTTAGCTTTAAATCACAGAAATATTTTGTTCCTATTCCAGTCTGCAAAGGATACAATTTTACACATTAACTTTGAATCTAGACAATATACAAACAGGTCAACATTTGTACGGTCTACTTTTACCGTACCTCTACTAAAACATGATGACTTATTGCTCTCTTCTAGGATTCTAGTACCACGTTCCCTGCATTTCTTATATGGATTATTATTGTTAATAATGGATTATTATGCTATTTGTATAGGTAAGTATAGTAAAAGAGGATGTGTAAATGTTATCAAATTAGCTTTACAACACTTTTGAGGCTTTTCTTTTAAATGTGCGTTTTTTGCATCAAGTAGGTCATCTATCTTGGCAATGGATAAAAAAGTTGAGGGGCAACATTTC
This sequence comes from Ascaphus truei, assembly GCA_036426205.1. Lineage (NCBI taxonomy): Eukaryota > Metazoa > Chordata > Amphibia > Anura > Ascaphidae > Ascaphus > Ascaphus truei. The sequence continues at coordinate 3,647 of WSYH01014711.1, forward strand.
AACCCGCCATACAAACATTTTGAGTCTTCACCAGGTATTGAATAAAATATGCAGTATCATAGTGCCGGATACAGACTATATGCCACTTCTTCAGTTTGAATTGCAATGCACATTGACTCATTACCAGTTCTAAATTCTAACATATTAGTATTGTTTTAACATAGTTGCATTTATTTTTTTTGCGAAAATTGCCATTTTTGTGCATTTTTTCTTTCCCCTGAAAAATATTCAGCAAATCCCTTAGTTTGAAAATTTCAGGAAAAAAACACACAACTCTAATTTTTAATAATGCAAGTAGGCGTCACCTCCCCTCACCCCACCCCCCCAAAAAAAAATCCTCTGCTACCCTTTTACGCACTTTATTTAAATGTGCATCCCACAACGCCGTCTAAACTCTCTTTTTGTAAGAATGTAACAATTGTCTTCCATAGATGCTAAAGGCAAAGATTGGCTGCATTGTTTCTCTTGAAATCAATGAATATCTTGTCATTCAAGTGTTTTCTTACTCTTAGTCCCCACTCCTCATCAGAGAGTCAATAACGATTAAAACAAAGAGAGAAGGGTTTGGCTGCGGAAACTATTGTTGAACACAGGAGCTGTAATGCATAAAAAGAAACACACAGAAAACGGGGGAAGTAAGAGGTGATCAAACTAAACCATACTAAATGTGTAGATAATAATATGCAATTGATAATGAAAGGTAGGTGCAACTGTGAACTGAATGAATCAGAGAAAGTGAGGGGTACAGTGGTGTTTAGTACACCAAAAGAAATTCCTTGAATGCACACCCAAAATTTAAAATTTAACCTTTATATCAATCCTTAAAACATATATTCCAATTTATAAATGTATAACGTATAAAATGAATTAAATGAATAAATAACTAGTGCAACTAGGCATTCTCTGATATTTAAATGTATATTCTCCAATGCTGGAAGATGGGAGACTGCAAGAGTGCAAACGGCCGGAGTGAGCAGAAGAGCTCACTACTTCATAGATCCACCTATAGATATAAACAATCTGAGGGTTATTGGCATAACTCTTAGACAGGACCTTAACTAATGCAGTGAGTCCCGCCTGGCCACTACCCTAATTTTTAATAGATGGTAATCTAATGATGGCTGACTATATTAGTTTAAAAACAACCCCATGAGGGGGCTGACATCATCAAACACCGCTCAACGCGCGTTTCCTCCTACTACGAGCTTCCTCAGGACAAAATGTTTTATTATCTATTAGTGGATCTATGAAGTTGAGCTCTTCTGCTCACTCCGGCTGTTTGCACTCTTGCAGTCTCCCATCTTCCAGCATTAGAATATACATTTAAATATCAGAGACTGCCTAGTTGCACTAGTTATTTATTCATTTAATTTCATTTTTATACGTTATCACATTTATAAATGGTATATATGTTTTAAGGATTGACTAATAAGGTTAAATTTTAAATTTTGGGTAGTGTGCATTCAAGTGAATTTCTTTTGGTGTACTAACCACTGTACCCCTCACTTTCTCTAAAAAGAAACACAGACAGATTTTGAAAATGTATGCGTCAGGCAATGTCTACAGTATTAATAGTTGTGCTATTTTTGGGTATGTCTGCGACAATATAAGGGATCTATATATAGCAAAATGGAAGAGACAAGACAGTCACATTTGCATATTGGCACAACGCTATGTATTGAGAAATGTGCAACTTCTGTTATTTTTCTTGACCGTTTTCTCTGTCACCTAGAGCAGCATCCGCCAAATTCTGCAACAGTAGAAATACTCTTAATAAATAAATAAACACACGTGTCCGCGCAGACCACTTTCTTGATACATAGTCCCAGATACCTAAAGCTCCGTTAAAACCGCGTTAATATCGCACCTGCTCACCCCCCAAAAAAATACTGTGTCTTATTACAGCAATTTTATAATGGTAGTCATCAAGGTTGCGTTAATAATTTACTGGGTGGGATATTTGACCCATAGTCACAAAGCGGGAATAAATGCGGCCATTATTAAAGCATGTATTACTGCTTCGTGATCGCATTACTACTATTTTTATCCTATGTTTAATCCTATGTTTCTGTAATACCACCCCAATCTGTTTAATAAAGTGCTGATGCCAAACCGTAGAAAAAAAAACAAAGCCCGAAAAAACCCAAACGAAAACCAGAAAAATTAAAATACAAAGCTTGATGGCTACTAAAACCCCCCATCCAAAACATACAAATAAATCCAAAGCCAGATAGCAAGAAAAAAACCACCCAAAACCTGAAACAATAAATTCAAAGCCCCATGGCAAAAATAAGAAAAATGGCCTATTTGGAATCCAGTGCTGTAGTTATGACGTTGGATTCTCTATTTAGCACGAAGTCCCTGATCCTCTGTTGATTGAAGAGTCTTCTATAAGTATTTTTTTCTTCTATCTTCTTTTCTTGAAACATGTCTTCTTCTTGCTTCTTTTTCTTGGGCTGTGGGGACGGGGAAATGGGTAGTAAGGCTTCTTGGGGTGGATGGGAGTGGTAGGGGTTAACTCCTTAATTACCTTAGTGGTTAAAAAATGTAAGTGCATTCTAATTCCATGTGCAAGGTCACCTGACCTTTTAGATACTGCTATTTGTGAAATTCTAGTTCAAAAGCGGACATTGGCAACATTTTGCTCATTCTTGGTAAACACAAAATTTAAAGAAAATACGTAAAAAATATTTTGAAGCATGTTTGAAGACATTTTCATGTCTTTAGTCAACTTAACACCACTTACTGTATAATGCTTAGCAAAAGAAATACAACTGTCCTTGAAATAAAATGGAATGCTACTGTCCTTTGTCCTGAAAGTATTACACAAATGTTAAAGTTTAAGGCCCAGATTTATTAAATGGTGCTAATATTTTTGTAAACGTTATGGCCTATTTAAATGGTTTTATTACTTAGCACCTTATAATAAGGCCTCCTTAACTGTCAGCATTCATTACATTCCTGGAGCATTTAAGCTAGAGGATTTGCAATATACATTTCATAAGGTCTAGATAATTTCCAAGTACAGGTAAACCCCGTATAGCATGGTCCTCGGGGTCCACCCCGAGACCACCCGCGTTAGTAATGGGTCGCGCTAATTTTTTTTTTTTAAATGGCCGCCGGCGCTTGATCGGGAGAGGAAGTGAGGAGGGAAGGAAGGAAAGTGGCCAGAAGCCCTACAACCCCCTAGCAATGGCTGGGCAACCTGCTCCTTACCTCCCACCACGGCATCCATTTCCTCCCCCTCCAGCCCCCACACCTACCGGCCACAAAACGTGTATCCAGTCTATCATAATTCTTTAATGTCTATTTTGTCCGTGACCATAAGAATTTAATTGAATAGAAGAAAAACGCGACGCTGCTACAGGGTCAGTCACGTGTGTCAGAGGAGCTGGGTCACATCCTCAGCCGCGTGGAGGCCCCCACACCTACCGGCCCTCCGCGGCATACCCCACGAGGTCCTCCGGATCACAGCCTGCTCCTCACTCCACCCCCTCATCCCGACACCCTCCCCCTCCAACCACCCCCCTCCTCCCGACAACCCCCCCCTCCTCCCGACAGTGATCAGTGTGTGCAGTGGTGTGCAGTGAGCAGTGTGTGCAGTGAGCAGTGTGTGCAGTGGTGCTGTGTGTGCAGTGTTGTGCAGTGAGAGTGTGTGCAGTGTGCAGTGAGTAGTGTGCAGTGAGCAGTGTGTGCAGTGTGCAGTGTGTGCAGTGTGCAGTGGTGTGCAGTGTTAAAAAAACCGGGAGCCACGGAAAACCGCGTTATAACCGATTCGCGTTATAATGGCTCGCGCTTATAACGGGGTTTACCTGTATTAGTTTAATTATATATATATGTTATATATTATATATATATATACGATATTCAAAAAATAATAGATGATACCTTTCTGTGGCTAACGAAATCTTTTATTTGTGCAAGCTTTCGAGATACACTGATCTCTTCTTCCGGCGATGTTACAATGAATGAAGCAAAAGATATACTTAAAAACAGGTGTCCTTGGAATGTTATCTGTGCTGTTACTTCCCCCATGTGGATGTATTTTATGGCTAGAGGTGTTAAATGGTTACTGAAAGCAAGTGAAGAAGAGTGTGTATGTGTATCAGTGTGAATGAAAATGAATGGAGAGCCCACAGTATATACAGTGCTTTACACAAGGTGTGTGTGGAGTGGGACTGGATATAAATGGTGTGGGTGGGTGTGGAATGTGAGAGTTGGTAGCACAACTAAAAGTGTGTGTGGATACTTAGTGGTCCCTATTGGTGTATAGGGATGGAAAAACAAGGAGTATTAGTATGTGTGAGAGACAGCTGTGTGTGTGCATCATATGCACAGTATAGTACAGACATGGCCTTTAGCGCTTATGGACTACTATAGTTCACTACTGTCAGTAATACTCATAAATTTCGATCTCTGTTTAGGCCACTGCTAAGTGTCCCGACAAGTTGCATAAATTGTATTCATGCAACCGTCTCTCTTTCGGGGTTTTAAGATTACCTTTAGTATGGCAAGCCTCAGATCGTCATCTTATGGCCGAGTTAGAGAAATGTTCGCCAACAGGACTGTCCTTGTACCGCTTGTGATGCTGTGGCGATGCAGGTTCATCTCTTGTTTTACCCCTGCCCGTCTCACTATAGATACGCCCCATGGGCATTTCTGCACATGATGAGGTCCACACATTGCGGAAGAACAGGTGAACCTTCCTCTGATTTTGTATCCCAATTCCTATGTGTGGTATGTTGTATTGTGGTCCGCTGTGTTTTGCATGAATACAAATTTATGCAACTGTTCGGGACACTTAGCAGTGGCCTAAACAGAGATCAAAATTTTATGAGTCATTACTGACAGTAGTGAACTCTCGTCCCCTACATATAGCACAGTATGTACAGACATGGCCTTTAGCGCTTATGGGACGAGAGTTCACTACTGTCAGTAATGACTCATAAAATTTTGATCTCTGTTTAGGCCACTGCTAAGTGTCCCGAACAGTTGCATAAATTTGTATTCATGCAACACAGCGGACACAATACAAATACCACACATAGGAATTGGGAATACAAAATCAGAGGAAGGTTCACCTGTTCTTCCAGCAATGTCGTGTACCTCATCATGTGCATGAAATGCCCATGGGGCTGCTACTATATATGTGAGACAGGGCAGGGGCTAAACAAGAGAATGAACCTGCATCGCCACAGCATCACACGCGGTACAAGAGACAGTCCTGTTGGCGAACATTTCTCTAACTCTGGCCATAAGATGAACGATCTGAGGCTTGCCATACTCAAAGGTAATCTTAAAACCCCGAAAGAGAGACGGTTGTTGCCATACTCAAAGGTAATCTTAAAACCCCGAAAGAGAGACGGTTGCATGAATACAAATTTATGCAACTGTTCGGGACACTTAGCAGTGGCCTAAACAGAGATCGAAATTTTATGAGTTATTACTGACAGTAGTGAACTATAAGTAGTCCTATAAGCGCTAAAGGCCATGTCTGTACATACTGTGCTATATGTATGCAAGTGAATTTCTTTTGGTGTACTAACCACTGTACCCCTCACTTTCTCTGATTCACTTCAGTTCACAGTTGCACCTACCTTTCATTATCAATTGCATTATTATTATCTACACATTTAGTATGGTTTAGTTTGATCACTCCCTTACTCCCCCGTTTTCTGTGTGTTTCTTTTTATGCATACAGCTCTGTGTGTTCAACAATAGTTTCCGCAGCCAAACCCTTCTCTCTTTGTTTTAATCGTTATTGACTCTCTGATGAGGACGTGGGGACTAAGAGTAAAGAAAACACTTGAATGACAAATATTCATTGATTTCAAGAGAAACAAATGCAGCCACATCTTTGCCTTTAGCATGCTCATGGAAGACAATTGTTACATTCTTTACAAAAAGAGATTTTAGGACGGCTGTGTGGGATTGCACATTTAAATAAAGTGCATAAAAGGGTAGCAGAGGATTTTTTTTTTGGGGGGGGGGGTGACGCCTACTTGCAATTATTAAAATTAGAGTTGTGTGTTTTTTTCCTGAAAGTTTGCAAACTAAGGAGATTTGCTGATATTTTTCAGGGGAAAAAATGCACAAAAATGGCAATTTTCGCAAAAAAAATAAATCGCCAAGCGGTAGAAGTCAATGTGCATTGCAAATTCAAACACTGAAGAAGTTGGCATATGTTTACATGTCCCTTTACTGTATATACTGCTATTTTTATTCAATCCTGGTGAAAGACTCAAAATGTCTTGTTAATCGGGTGAAAATGTTGCCCCTCAAACTATTTTTATCCATTCCCAAGCTATATGACCTACTGTGATGCAAAAACGCACAATTTAAAAGAAAAGCCTCAAAAGTGTTGTAAAGCTAATTTGATAACATTTACACATCTCTTTTTACTATACTTACATATACAAATTAGCAATAATAATCCATTATTAACAATAATAATCCAATATAAGAAATGCAGGGCACGTGGTACTAGAATCATAGAGAGAGCAATAAAGTCATCATTTTTAGTAGAGGTACGGTAAAAGTAGACCGTACAAATGTTGACCTGTTTGTATATTTGATCTAGATTCAAAGTATAGATTGTAAATTGTATCCTTTGCAGACTGGAATAGGAACAAAAATATTTCTGTGATTTAAAGCTAACGTTTTACCAGCTAAAATACTGCAAACTCTTCCATCATTTCATCTTTACAACTGTTCTACTTAAACAGCAGTGCAAACAGGGAGAGAAAACAAAAATCTCCTGTGCTAAGCAAATTTTGAATAATAAACTTCGCCTCAGAATATTAATTCTTTACTTATTTTTGTCAGTGCATCAAAAGACTGAGAATAATTGTGAGTTTGATAGAACATCAGATCTCTGTTACGTGAAGGTCAGGCTTTAAAAAAAAATTATTGGCGCATGTCTCCTTCATTATAATTTATTTGTTAAGCCATGCTTCAGCTCATGAATTTTTGTGTTCAGGAGAAAGCTGTCCCTTTAAAGGTGAAGGACACAGTTGTAGGATGTGGGTGCTTAGCTATCCTTCCATCATCCTTATAAAAGGCAAATATGCAGTCAGCAAAAAAAAAAAAGGTGATAAAGCCTGCCAATTAATAATTATTCTGATGGGCTCATCAGGATTCAAAGCTACTCAGGTCACCAAGAATAAATGTGCCCCCCCCCCTCTTCATCCTTCACCTTAAGGTGTACTGCCATCTCTTCATGCTTTTGCCAACTTTTCTTTTTATGAGGCGTCCACAGTGTAAAAAATATGGCCTGCCTTTATGGTGCTCCACCACGAATGAAGCTATAAAATTATGAGCAGTTTTTATGATGGCTTTTCAGGGGATGCTTCCATATTGATAGTGTACAAGCTGTATCTATCTTTTGCATGCCTCCCCTTCCTTGAAAAGATCACAGTGCAAGGAGTAGGCCCTGTATAACTATTTTTCATGCATTTAATATATTAATTATCCGGTAAATGCTCCCCAGGCTGCACTTGGGATGGTGAAGAGTGACAGCTTTTCAACAAAGCTCCAAAGGCAGCCTATCAGCCCAGAGTGTATTATGTGGGAGAGGTCAGGGTGGGGTTAATGTAACTTTTTAGTAGCTGATTTTTCATAGGCTGGAGCATGGAGAGAGGAAAGAAAAGAGGCAGAGGTAGGGGAAAAAAAGGAGGTATAGAAAGCAGATGAAATTGTCTGAGAATAATTCCACAGCAATAAACCACAATTAGATATGTAAACTGGATATACTGTATGAGAGTAGGAATATTGCCTATTCCTCATGCAAAATATCACACTTAGAACAAAGACTAAGCCATAAGTACAATTAGTTTAAAGGTGGATATCTAAGCAACCTTAGCACCTGCAATATAATCAAATAAAATCAAAGTCTTCAGCCAACAATTGTTAATGCTGTTTCATTATTTAAGATATATTTTTTATTGCATTTGAAATGCATGTCTAAAAGCTTAAGTATGACGACAAGAACCAAAACAAATCATGATCTACTGTAAAATAATGGCTAGTTAGGAGAAACCGTCACATACAGTAATTTGAAAGTAACAGAGAGAAGGTCTATGTTTTATCAAAATCACAATAGCGGAAATTTTAAAGAGTTTAAAAACATTTTTACATAAATATTTTGTCAGACATTACAGCGTATATAAAAACAAAACAAAGTGAAGGAAACAAAACAAAGTGAAGGTTTTTTTTTAAGAAAAAGAGAGACAAATAAAACAATATTCGTTGTGACTGGAACTACAATTTTGATATGTGAGGCAATTTTAACACTTACTGTTCAGTAAAAACAATGTTTTCCTAAAGGCAAATGAAGATGCAACACATGCCTAGTTCAATCTACAGTATTACTATGATGTTGTATTCTGGGCAGTTAATATATTAGTAGGTGTATTTCCCATGTTGTTGAAAATGTTATTACCATGCATTTAAACGGAGCATATCTCTTCTGCAACAATAGGACGATATCTTCAGTGAGGCATATTGAATAGGGGGCATTGGAGAGATAATACTTACCTGCATGTGAGAGCTGGGATATCGTGAGATATTGTACAGAAATGAGGAAGAATTTCCCTAAAGTCAATAAGTTAATGAGAGTTTTTAGCCAATTGCACCTTCAACGTCTTTAGAATCAGTTCCTTAATATTTTACTTAACTTGCATTAAGATGAGATAACTTTTATAGGAGTTACATTTTGTAGGTAATATAATTATCAGGGTCTCATTGATAAATAAGAAGATTTGTCCATTACAGTATGCTGCTAACAATTTGGTAACCTTCATCTTAGTATCTATCAGTAAATAGAGGAAGAACAGAGGTGTAACATATGTATAATATTTATTAATGCCTTAGCAGTTGCCAGACAATAAAATATTTGTCATTTTGATTTGTACCTTTTTTTTACCATGGACTTTCTATAAACGTGTCACATTATTATCTCAAATTCTTTTATTCTGAAAACATTGTACTACCAAGACGTGTACTGTAAAATGGAATTATCTACCAATAGTAGTATAGGCAGGAGGAAATTAAGCAACTGTTTAAGCATCAGTATAAAGAGACACTGTTTTAATGTAACTGATACCTAATATATAGAATGCACCACTCGGGCAAAGACAGAGACAAGCAAAGACAAACAAACAAAAACACAGGATAAAAGAAAGAGAAGGAAACATACAATACAGTGTAGTATGTTAAAAATATAAATAGAATTGGCAGCAAATATAGAATCTCACTCACACAGGTAATAGGGATAACACCAACATATAATACTGAGCCTGTCATGGTATTGCTGTGCTCTTTGCAGACCGGTTTAATGGAAATCACCACAGATATAGGCATTTGGTGTGTCTTCTGCAGGTCCTGCCCCTTCCATTTGCGCACTTCCAGGTTTGTGTTCCACCAGGGATGTGCATATTAAGCCCCTTTGTGATATACTGCTCTGTACGCTCTCCGGTCTTTGCACTATTTCGCCACGCTCAGTAAAACCTCTTTCCTACGCGTTTTGCCAGTCGTATTAGCTTCATCAGGGATGCTCTCCCTCTTCCTGTATCATCATTTTTTAGTCTCATTTATCACTACCTCTTCCTGCTATGTTAGTGATCCCTTAATTCTTTAAGTTACTAAAAATAGGTTTTATAACCTACCCCCCAACCGCCTCCCTAGGGAACCGCTAGGGAAAAGGGGGCCACACCAAAAATATAAACAGTGACAAAAATCTTACTGTTTCTTTCAAAAGAATTTGACTTGTAGTTGTGTAGGTGCTCAGCAGGTTACCTTGTTCTCTCAGGGTGCTGAAGGTCCGTGCAGGCTCTTGATGATGACGAATAAAAATAAAGGGTGCCGGGAACGTTTAAAATGTTATTAACAGCAGAACTTCTACCTTGGAATGCTCATTCAGTATTCCCCAAGGAGGCGCCAACTTTCTCTTTTATTCATTGACACGGATAAGGCCTTGCACAGCCTGGATAAATGTTGCCGCTCCTACCTCTCCTGGGACCCGTTGCAGGGTGCACTCACATTTGAGGAAACACACCCTATCCTCTGACATAGCTTCTGATCTCCTCTTTTGAGGAAATCTGGGAACCTATCACTTTTTGCAGATATGGGGTGATACTCTGAGGGACCTATAACCAAGGACACTATGATGGAGTGCCTTGTCATCTCCTCTTTTGGGTAGGATGCGCCTAAGGGCCATACAGAGAAAAACAAAGGCTTTTTTCTTAGTTACTTAATTTAAACATATGTACAACTGAGATCCCCTCCTCTAGTTCCTCCTGGGATCTAAGGCAAAAATGGCTGAACCCTGCTTTTATATAACCTTTGCTTTCCTCCTCAGTTCCTGAGCAAATTAAAGGGTGGGCTTATTTACACAGAGTCATCTCTAAAAGGATGACTCTTCTAGCAACTTCTAGAAGCAAGGCGTAGCCAGCCATCTAACCTTTAAATTGAAACATTAAACAAGTTACATTAGAATATACAACATCTAGGGCCTGTTAAAAGAATTAAACCCTCAACTCTCCTAGGGACCAGGACTGACTAGGAAAAATTTAGCATGCCCCCAAGTGTGCTACATAATATAATGAATGAAAATACAATATTATCTCTCTATCTCATAACTATATCATTAATACAAATATAGTATAATACAGTATAGCACCATACCTATACGGAAACATCATTTAATTAGACATACATATTTTAAAAAAATATAGTAATGAGGAATAACAAGAAATTCTTTATAATACCAAGATGTTTTTTGTATAAATGTATTATAAAAAGTTGTTAATAGGGAAAACATCTTTTTAGTAATATAAAAAAGACTCATTTAATATATGAAGAGAAATATAGATTATTTATCCACAAATATATAATTTTACAAATAAAAAGTATATACTTTGGGCCGAAGAAGAAAACTATTACGAAATGATAACAAGAGACGTAAGGGATACCGACAAACATGAGACCAAGAGGGGAGGGGAAAAAGGGGTAAGGTTAAATCCACATTGCCCGGGGCGAGCAATGTATAGGTGTTGTGCGAACACTGTATATATAGATATATATATATATATATATATATATATAGATTATCGTGTGGGTGAAAAGGGCGACAAAAAACCTTCACCGTTAGCATATAGTCATTTGTGAGCACATTCACATGTCTTAGACAGGTCTGCAACCCTGCCTTCAATCATTATTACCTAGCATACAGTGGTTTCACTACAGCAAGGGATTCGGGAATGACATGCAAATGAGCACACAAGTGTCACTTTTGCCTGAAATCCATTTACATGGAACCCATATAAACAATGCTCTGCTGTTCACACAGCTTTTAAGCACAGCATGGGATTAGATGCAAAGCCAGTCAAACACTCACAGACATGTTTAATATAATGTATGTATATATATATATAATATATATCTATATATATATATATACTATTATATATATATATATATATTTATATATATATATATATACTATATATATATCAAATGTTTCATT